>JAPMOQ010056068.1:225681-269024 GCA_026543055.1 Argiope trifasciata
TAACATTTTGTTGTCGAGGCGCCTCAAAGATTGTTACTACCTTGTTATTTATGATTCATAGATTTTACATAAGAAAAATATTTGTATCTCATATTTATTCGTGAATCAGAGGGTTTAAATGAATCAAACTCCCGAAAATTACTATCAGCCAGTTATCTTACCATAATAAAAGATTTAAAAAAATGTCATTAGTTCCCATCGTTACAGTTGGTTTTGAAAAGAAAAATTAGGGCTTTAAAAAGAAAAAAAAAACACTTCAACATTTGGTATTTTAGGCAAAGCAATTTCCAAACATTGTTTAAGGTATGTTTTTACACTTATTTTTTAATTTAGTTTTCTTACAGTCGTATTTACTGAAAAAGGAAGTAAATACTATATATAATATTGAAACTCTATCAGTTTTTAAAAGTTTTTTGCGATGAGATATTATTGGCTTTGAAAAATTTATTTCTCTTGTGGTGTGTATACACAGTAAAGAAGAGAATAAAAAAATGGGCAAACTGGGAATTTAGTGACATCCCCTTAGGCTCCTAAGATAGGAATTAGCCAACATAGCAGGAAAATGATAATCTTATAGAGGAAGAAATGAATTCCCTCGGGTGATAACGGATATTTTCTGATCTCAACACACTTATGAGGACAACTGAGGTTAGACATTGCTATTTTTCCAATCGTGATAACAAGCCATTTTTTATCCTTTGTACAATGACTGTAATATTTAATTCTGTTACTAGTCCCCCCCCCAAAAAAAAAGAAAAGTGAAATGCTATGTTGTTATTTTCAGAAGAATATTTCATGTTTAAAAAGCCAGTATATATTTCATCTGATTTGTATTTGAAAATCAGAAGCAACTTCTAAGACATTAAAAATTTCAGCATTAATCAAGGTATAACGGAAGAAAAAAAATCGTTTATACCACAAAATAGTTACCACAGTTTTTAAGTTTAATACACAGTTAATCATCTGATTGAAATTCATCAAATCAGACATTTTGATAAATACTTTTTTTTTCCTCCGAGTTAGATGCAGCCTATGAAATTGACTTTTTCAAAGTAATTTATTTCTGATTAATGGTTAAATTAGTATGAGGCAGAATAACTTAAAAATAATACCCCTTTGATATTTATGATGTTCGGAGCAAAAATGCAATTCACTTTGCTATGCAATATATTTCTTTCATTAGAGTGCTATTAAATTTTAAAATTTTCTGTTTGACTCTTTTTTCGGTTGCTTTGAAGATGATTTTTTTTCTATATCATTTTATCATTAAAATGTATTTCTAAGTATTGAATACATTTGAAGGTAAATATTTTATTGATTATAGACATATTTTAAAATTCAGTTTGGGGTTGCGTGAGAGAGAAATAAACTTTACATGATAGAGAATAGCAGCATTTCGATCAAAATTTTGTTTCATTCTCCTAAAAATAAAAACATTCAGACCCTATGATTTATTCTTTTCAAGTAATACTAGAATTGGAAAAGTGGAGTAATTAAAATTTATTAAAGTATTCAATGAATAACGAATCATAAATTTATTTATTTTCGAATTCAGATTTTTTTGTTGTTGTATTTTTGACTTTTATTTGGAATCCTGTATGAATTTTGCTTTTTACAAAGAAGATGTAAAACAATTCATATGATTAAATCTTTAATAAGGATTTAACAGTTGAATTAAGTTTAAAAATATGTTATATAACTGATTGCTGAAACTGAAATCATCACTAGCAAATCGTTAGAGGTCTAACATTTTTTCAAAATTTAACTCATGCTCATGCATCTAAGAAAATATTCAGTTTCTTAGATTCACCTCCTTAGAAATTTATCACGGGTGTGATAAATATTGTGGCATGCAATATATGTCGCGAAGCAAACATATCGATTACCATCATGGCGGATATATACGGCATAAGCAGCATCATAACATTCAGCCTTGATTTGCAAATATACGGCATATTTAGAGAGTCAGTTAATAAAAATAAACTTTATTAGTTACTTTTCATTTTTGTATATTAAAAAGTAATGGATTAACTCAGCATGAAATTACTTTCATTTTGCGTTTGTTATGTGCTTTTTACGTTTATACTTCCTTTATTCGTTTAATGTAATATAATAACATTGGTAAATTTTTACTAATCTTTGTTTATATATCTTTGAATACTTACTACTTTCTTCCAAACTTAATTATTAGTTTACAATAAACATAAATTATTTATTATAGATTTTAAATGAATGAATTCTAAATATACTTTAGCATTCAATAAATATCAATTACAGTTTAGATGAAAGAACAGTTTTTTTTACAATGAAAATGTGCCTACTGCTAACCAATTTAAAGTTATTCAAAAATTGATAATTAACGTATCTCATCAATTACTGTACAACTGAGCAGTGCTTCTCTTAAGGTATCCGACTACGTTCGATGGAAATTTTTTGAAAAATTGTAGAAAATTTGAAATTTGTCGAAAAATTGGATTTTTTAAAAAATTATTTAAAGCTATGGTTTTTAGATGTATTTTCAATTATAGTACAAAATGCTATACATACAAAAAAAAACTTATTTGAAAATATAATATATTTAGAAACATAGGAGAATCTGTAGTAAATTTTAATGAAATTTAACCAAAACGGTTCTACACAAAATGGTAATGCAGCAATCCTATTTATCTTTGTACACAAGTTATAGAATATAATGATGAATGAAATGAATAAAAATCTAAGAAAAAGTTATTGGTAAAAATATACGTATATGTGCCTTTTTTCATAAAATTACAACTTAATTTTTCTAAAAACGCCTATAAATGAAAAGTATTTCACCAAAAATAAAACTTTTGGTTCATTTCTTAGCTCATATTATTTAAAAGTCACGTTGAAATTTTTATGTAAATACCTCTATTCGTTTTTGAGGTATTGTGTTAACGGTGGAGAATTTAATGAAAATTACAGTTTTGAGAAAATTGAAGACAAATTAAGATTAAAAATGTTTTGCTTAAAATTCTCTGGATAATAGGTCAGGCCTTCTTTTTCCTACAAAAGATAGGCTGTTTTGGTTAAAGAGGAAAGACTGAACTACAACAAAAAATCGCCAATGTGGTCGATAACCCGTGTGGTAAACGTAGTCGTATACTTTAATAACGCAAGATAACCATTGATCATAACAACATTTAAGTTAAACTAAAAGAAACATTAACTTTTTTCTGCAGTTGAGTAATTAAATCTAATTGATTCATAAATCATACAACTAAAACTAATTCCAACTGAAACCACAAATAAAGCTTGTAAATGAAAAGTCATCAGTTGATGACAAAAGGTCAATTTTTTATTCATATAACCAGTTTGTTTTTATGGCTTTCCGCTCACCCAGAAATCCAAAAGAGCAGTAAAACTCATTCCAGCAAAGGTCTGTAAATAGAATCGTTTTATGTATTGTAGAAATTTTTATGAGTCATCAAGTACAGTAGTAGTCTCATATTTAGGAGCAAACATAAGGAAAAGACCAGCGCTGAGGTATAAGCTCCATAATAAAGTTAGAATACTTATTCGGCTTCTTATATTTGTCTAAAAACTGCTAAGGTATCCGTTTTGGATTATCAATAATTGTGGGGAAAAGAACTTTAATTTTACACTTCTTTTTACTTTTCATTCTTTAGAAAAGTTCTGAATTATTTATTTTAAATTTGATATTAGAATAATTTAGTTATTGTTTCTGTTTCATAAATAAAAGAGCAACTGTTTTTTATAAATACTTTTCGGAATTTTTTTCCCCCTCGCTAAACTTTTGTCGAAAAAATACCAGCACGAAGAAATTACAATATCAATTAATTTTAGATTGAACTAATAGTGTACCAAAAGAATAATTTCAATAGAATCCTATTGGAATTGAAATATTATGCCCCTGGATGTGGGGAGTTCACTTAACTGCATAACGGTTATTTTGCGGTTATAACGGTTAAGTTGCACATTATAATGAAAATATTATGAAATCATTCCACCGCATTGAATTGCGCAGATGAAATGACGAAACTAATGGCTGAATTAAAATTTACTTCAAATGTCTGATGAGTATTTTCAGCAGATGTCTTGAAAAAGTCAAAATTTATAAGGACAGAAGGACATAGACACATATCACCACAATTACAACATATTCTTCATTCAAAATGCACTTGTATTTGATTGTATTCTTAAGAAGAAGCGTGCAAATTTTTATTGTATATTCTTATATATATGAAAAACCACCCGAACCCAGTCGACCGGTTGAGTGTAAGACCTATAAAGAATTGATGAGGAGTTCAGTTTAGTTTGGTCATATCACTTTAAAGGCGGGGGGAGGATCTTGGCGAAAGTATGTTAAGTAACGCGGATCAAATCGTAGTACTACGACTCCCGCCTTTAATGTGTTAATGTCTCGTTTTAAAGCAACACTAGGGCTATTTTGAAACGGACTTTTGAATTTTGAACTACTGTCAGATGACGAAGAAGACACCTGAGCTGCCACCCCCCCTCTCCACTCCACACCAGAGGGAGGACGTTTGGCAAGGACATTTAAAGCCGGGGTCCCACGACGCGCAGTTTCCCCGGTTTGGTCATAAATCAGACCTCCCACCCACTGGGGGACCACACTCCCCCATAGCCAGGAGGATGCGTTTCCCCTTTCGCCCCCTCTTGGTCTCTTTGATGACCCGTCTACTTACCGACATCTTGTCGGTAAGTCGACGGGTCATCAAAGGGACCAGAAAACCGCAAGAGCTGTCAACGGGTGGCACGTGGCTCGTCTGCAGACGAGGTATAGGCCGTGGGACCCCAGCTTTTTTATAACCTCGGCCTAATACAACTAAATATAAATATATAGAATCTGATTTAGAAGAAAAAAAGGCCAAGAGTACACTGGATAGGCGAATGTATAGAAAGGCTGAATTATGATTCATCTTTTATGTCATTATTAGAATAAATTCATCTGAGAAAATTATTAATTTGCTTCATTCACACAAGTAGTTTATTAACTGTCTGTTATCAAATAAAAACTATATAATAAACAATCACTTAGCAACAAATATTTAATTAATAGCAGTTTAATATAGATCCGAAAGCTAATAATTAAAATCCTTAAAAAATTGCATAAAATCTTACTCAGTAAAATTCTTGACAAAATAAAGATTTTTGAAATATGCAAATATCTTTGAGCAGAATTAAAGTGATTATCATAACATTCTTTCTTTCTTAAAGAATAATCAAATTCAATCTATATGAAGTTGAATTAACTTAAATTCAGGTTTAATCAATTAAAGAAATACCACTGCAATTCAAAATCCCGAAAAATGCACGAAGGATTGATTTTTGTTTATTCTTTATTCCATAGTATGAATATTGAACAATTGCATGAAAATAATACTAGTGCGATCATTTTCTGCTTATGCGGCGTTTATTCGGTGTGAAAACTTCAGATTTACAGTAAAGTATATAAAATAACTAGCTAGTACCCGGCGCTTTGCTGTCACCAAATAATAATAATGATAATAATATTAAGTGCAATCAATCCATAATTTGACGTTGTTTTATTGAAATAGGATGAACGGTACGAATATAAAATACGAAAAAACAAATATTCATTTTTATATAGTAGTTTTGTGTATTCTTTTAAACGTAAAATTTGGTGTTTTTTCAGAATGGTGATGAAAGAAACTATATATTATGATTCGCTATACATTTGTTCAGGATTCTCAAATTTAACTTTAGAAAATGTGATTAAAATATTTTCTTTTAAAATTTATTAAACATAAATAATATATTTATACCTTAAAATCCTTAATATATCTGAAAAAATAATTTTTGAAAATTAAGATGATGCAAAATGGTAGTTACTGCGAAAAACGCCAAAATTTAATTAAAATATAAAATCCTCATTGTTGGTCTCACCAAAACTTTCTTACCTCTTAGAGTTGTTACCTCTGAGAATGACTTGCAGGGCATTTTTGTTCAATAGCTATACAGTATTAAACTTTAGCTTGTATTAAGCTTTTCTACATAATCTATTGTCAACTCGGAGTATTATTATTTATAAATTAATCTTTGGTAAATAGATGCAGTTGAGATTCGAAATTTTTTGCTTAATTTTATATAATTCTACTATCCCTATAACCATCTTGTAGGTTGTAAACAATAAGCTGACCAAGCTTCATCGCAATCGGATGAACGGTTTAGAAAGGCATAAGAGACATTCATTTTTACTTACATAGAGGATAGTAAAGCAAGTATAAGTGACTAGAGTGTTTCTTATTTATTGTGAAAGTTACTTATTGTTCCATATTTGTAACCGCCTTTGGCGGTGTAGCATCGTCCCTTGGCGCATTCTATAACTACTCCAGCCTGGCAACCATGTAACCCGCCAGAACAGTTCTCAAACTGTCTCGCAACGCACGCAAAAATAAAACGCTGTTATACAGTCCACTTTTTCTTTTCATCTACCAACGCACCCACGCACATTTTGGTCCTAAGCGATCCGGAGACATTCAGATTCTATGGATTAATTCAAATTAATGAATTTGTCGAATGCATTACGCTAAATATGACAGACATCATATCGCTTAATCGTAAGCGTGGCAACATCAAAGGTCAGCTTACGAAACTAAATAACGCCCTTACTGAAGGAGAAAATACTATGGACATTCCTGAGCTTCAAGCCCAACTGGACATTGTGTTAAACATCGAACGAAAATTTGAACAATTAAAGGATGATTACTTCAAAATCGCTGCTGAAGAAGATTTCCAGAAAATTGAAACTTCTTTATTCGAAGTCGACGAGGACATTCAGAACATAGAGGTAAGCCTTAAAACCTCTATTAATAAACTAAAAGCTGTAAAATTTGACTGTGCTCGTATTCCAAGTATTAAGGAATCTGTTAATGATCAGCCTAGAAAAGCCTTTATCAAACTACCAAAAATTCCACTTTCGTTTTTTAGCGGAAAATTTGAAGAATGGAATTTCTTCAAAACACAGTTTAATAGCCTAATCAATGAAAATGCTGAACTTTCCGAAAATGAGAAATTGCATTACTTATGTGGATCACTTAAAGGAGAAGCTAAAAGCATAGAAACTGTTGACGATAATTTTTCTTCTCTATTTAACGCTTTAGAGCAACGCTATGAAAACAAAAGAATAATTGTTAACTGCCACATAAACAACATTTTAAATGCTCATCCTTTAAAGCATGAATCAGGCAAAGATATACGCAATATATAGGATACCATCTTAAAAAATTTTAGATTTTGCAAGAGATAAATTGTCCGACTCTTTGTTATTAAATATCATTCTCGAAAAATTAGATCGAGAAACCCGCAAGCAATTTGAATTGACATTAAAAGACAACGAAGTGCCTGAATTCGATTGTTTTCTAGAATTCTTAGAAAGGCGATGCCAAATTTTAAATAATATTCACACCAACATTCCTTCTAAATATAACTGTGATCGATCGAAATCCTTTTTTGTCAAAGAAGATAAATCTCCTAAGTTGTGTGTCGCTTGTAAAATGCAAACACGTGCGCTGTATCATTGCAATGTATTTAAAGAAATGAAATTATCCGATAAATTCAGTTTGGTTAAAAAAATCGGCTTTGTAAAAACTGTTTAAGTCAATTTCATTCATTATCTAAATGTAACTCTAAAAGTTCTTGTTTCGTTTGTAAAAAGAAACTAGACCATCATACAGTGCTTCACAAATATTCTACTCTGTCGATCGTACCGAATGCTCATAGTAATCGAGAGGGTGAAACCGCAACCCCTGAGTATTTTCAAGAAAGGAACCCTCAACTAAACAACTCACAGTCACGTGATATGCAGGTGTCCGAAATCCCTCGTCTTTCGTTTTTCTGCAATGGAAACAAGAGCATTCTGATAACCGCTATAATTTATGTCCGAGACGCTTGGGGGGAGTTCAAACCCTTAAGAGGCGTTCTCGACTCTGCCAGTGAGTCTTCTTTCCTTTCGTCTTTCGCGGCAGATTTATTGAAACTGAAAAAGGAAAAAATAAATATTCCAATTTGTGGTTTGAACAATACGTCATTAAACATCAAGAAAAAGGTATCTGCTCTTTTATCAAATGAAAATAATGATTCGCATTGGGAAATAGATTTACTAATTGTTCCTAACATTTCTAGTTTCATACCTTCTAAGAGATTAAATATTTCGAATTTAAACATTCCCAGGAAAGTTAAACTAGCTGATCCGTCATTTTTCATTCCACAAAAAATAGATATTCTATTAGGCGCAGATTTATTTTTCTCACTCTTGAATGAAGACAAAATAAAATTGGGGAACAATTTATTCTTGCAGTCTAGTTGTTTCGGCTATCTTGTTTCAGGAGTCATTTCAGATAACAATCTATATAATGCCCCTAAACACTGCTTTTTAACTAAAAACATAGATTCTCTTGATAAAACTCTCAAGCGCTTTTGGGAAATTGAAGAAATCGAAACAAATGAAATTTGTGACGAGTTAAAATATTGTAGCGAACATTTTGCAAAAACGCATTATAGGAAACCAGATGACCGATTTGTTGTAGAAATGCCGTTCAAACCTGAATATTCAGAGGAAATGTTGGGAAACTCTAAGGCAGTCGCATCAAAAAGACTAGATCAATTATGGACGCGTTTAGAACGTGATCCCGCTATTCAAACACTCTATTCAGAATTCCTCAGCGAATATGAATCATCTCAACACATGGAAATAGTGAAAGAAAATTCAAGCGTCGAAAACGGATACTATTTACCACACCACGGTGTGTTACGCCCTTCAAACAAAACTACTAAGCTTCCTGTAGTTTTCAACGCGAGTGCTAAAACGTTCAGTGGACATTCATTAAATGACTTACTGTGTAAGGGAGGAGTGCTACAGGAAGATCTCTTCTCAATTCTTATCCGATTTAGAAAACACATTTTCGCATTAACCGCAGATATCAAGCAAATGTTTAGAATGATTGATATCAATCCCTTTCAAACCAAACTTCTAAAAATTATGTGGAAGAACAATAAAAATGCACCAATCAAGGTGTATGAATTACGCACTGTCACATATGGAACCGCTTGCGCTCCGTACTTAGCAACTAAGGTTTTACAGCAACTTGCCTTAAAGGAGGAAAAGGACTTTCCGTTAGCTTCAAAGGCAGTACTCCAAGATTTCTACATGGATGATTGCCTCTCCGGTGCCTCAGATCTCAGAGAGTTTGAAAACCTCAAATCAGAATTAACATAGCTGCTTCAACGAGGAGGCGTGACATTGCATAAGTGGTGTTCAAACAAGGCTTCATCAACTGAACTTAAAGAATTCACGCTTGACCGCAATTCTGAAGAAATAATGGTCAAAACTCTAGGAATGTTTTAGAACAGTTCAAGTGATTCCTTTACTTATAAGGTTCGCACCAGCTCCAGCACAGATTGCAACTACACCAAACGAGAAGTGCTTTCACAAATTGCTCGCATCTGTGACCCCCTCGGACTCCTGGGGCCTGTCACAGCAAAGGCAAAGATTTTCATGCAACAGCTGTGTTCACTTAAATTGGACTGGGACGAGATATTACCTACAGATGTTTCCAAACAGTGGGAAAACTACATTAAGATTTTATCAGATTATACGGAATCCATTCGTATTCCGAGATGCTTTCTTCCAGTTTTCTCTAAGTCTATTGTGCTACTTGGATTTGCAGACGCCTCTTCAAAAGCTTATGGTGCTGCAATTTAAGTACAAACTGTGTCCAAGTCTAATGATGTAACTACCCGACTGCTTTGTAGTAAGTCAAGGGTAGCACCAACAAAAACCACCACCATCCCCAGGTTTGAGCTTTGCTCTTGCCTGCTTCTCTCAAAACTTACGCAGAAAGTCATAGCTGCACTCTGTTATATTACATTCAGACTCAACTATAGCCCTCGCCTGGATAAAGACTCCATCCAACTTGCTTAAGATATTTGTGAGCAACCGTGTGTCGGAAATTCAGAAACTAACGAAAGATTACCAGTGGCAGCACATTCCATCGGAGCATAAATAACCCTGCTGATTTGCTTTCCAGAGGGCTTGATGCCAAGACCCTTGCAACCAGTGAACTGTGGTTTAAAGGAGCAGACTTTTCGAAGTTAAACTTACCTGCCTTTCAGACTGTGCAAATTTCTAATGACTCAACCGATAAACTTTATATCGATGAGCTCAAGCCAGTTCCTAAAATAACTTTGACTTTAAATAACGACTCTAAATTTTTGGATGATTTACTTGCTATTACAAATGATTTTCATAAATTAATCAGAATTGTAGCATTTATTTTTAGGTTTGTTCGAAATTGTAAATTTCCTGAAAGAGAAAAGGGATTTCTCAAACAAGAGGAATACGCGAACGCTGAAAAGGTGCTCTTAAAATTGGTACAGGTAAAGCATTTTTCAACTGAAAACTCGACTTTAGAAAAGGGAGCGTCAGTTCCATCTATGAGTAAATTGAAATTTCGTAATCCTTTCATAGATACATCTGATGGACTAATTAGGGTAGGTGGCAGACTAGCGAATTCTAATTTAAATTTTAATCAGAAACATCCAATTGTTCTGCCTGCAGGAAATAAATTAATTGCTTTTATTTTTCAGTATTATCATAAACCAGACTCAAGCCCTTCTAAATACTGTTCGTTTAAAATATTGGCCAATTGGTGGCAGAAATGCAGCACGCAAAATCGTTCACGAGTGTGTTAAATGCTTCAGAAACAAGCTGGTTATCTCTAATCAAATTATGGGAGACCTTCCAGCAGAAAGAGTTACACCTATTTCAGCATTTTTTAATGTAGGGATAGATTTATGCGGACCTTTCGAAATAAAATTTAAGGGGCAAAGAAAGGGTACTCTTCAGAAAATATATGTTGCTTTGTTTGTATGTATGGCAACCAAGGCTGTGCACATAGATTTTGTCTCGGATTTAACTTCTGAAGCTTTAATCGCAACATTAAAAAGATTTTTTGCGCGACGTGGCAAAAGCTCCATAATTTTCAGCGATAATGCTACCAATTTTATAGGTGCTTCCTCAGAGATTAAACCCTTATACAAACTAATGATAGGTAGCGAAGACCTTTCCAATATGCTCTCCTCTGAAGGTATCAGATGGAAATTTTTACCCCCAAGGGCTCCCAATTTCGGCGGTCTTTGGGAGGCAGGCGTGAAATCCTTTAAATACCATTTTAAAAGAGTGATAGGTCCTGCAAGACTAACCTTCGAAGAGTTTTTGACAGTAATAACTCAGATTGAGGGCATCCTCAATTCGCGACCCCTCTTTCCTCTTCCAACTGATACTGACGAATTGGAAGTATTAACTCCAGGCCATTTCCTCATAGGAAAACCTATAAATTCTATCCCAGAACCTAACTTCATTGACAAAAGAGATAATCTTCTCAGTCGATGGCAACGAACGCAAAAATTAGTACAAACTATTTGGAGACATTGGCAGAACAGTTATTTGAGCCATTTACAACAGCGCTCAAAGTGGCTGCTTAAAAAACAAAATTTAACTCCTGGCATGCTAGTTCTGATAAAGGACCTTCAACTTCCAACTTACCAATGGCCTTTAGGTCGAATCATTAAAGTAATTACAGGTCCAGATGGTAATGTCAGAGTAGCAGATATATGTACTGCAAAAGGAAATTTTAGAAGACCTATTTCTAAAAATTTTTGCATTTTACCTATTTTAGATAATTTTGATAATTGAAATGTTCATTTGTATTTGTTTAATTATTAATTGTATTCATTGTGCAAATTATTGTGTTTTTTTGTTACTGTTTTCTTTACCTTTATGTGTCAAGTTCAGTTATTCAGTTATTCTATTTTATATACATTTTCTATTGAAACATATGTATATTTCAACCCCGGGTGGGATGTTCCGTATTTGTAACCGCCTTTGGCCGGCGTAACATAGTCCCTTGGCGCATTCTATAACTACTCTCCAGCCTGGCAACCATGTAACCCGCCACAACAGTTCTCAAACTGTCTCGCAACGCACTCAAAAATAAAACGCTGTTATACAGTCCACTTTTTCTTTTCATCTACCAACGCACCCACGCACACTTATTAAAAATAATTTCTAGAAAATTTAAGTCTCTTCTCATGTAAATACATCAAGCCTACTTACTTTATTCTATTGGGAAGGAATAAAAGAAAGTTGGAAACATTTTATTTAAATTATGGGGGTTGTCGTTAGAGGAGTAAAAGGTTTCTAATTTCCTTAGAGGATACAGCATTAGTTGTTTACGTTGCCTCTCTCCTATTCATATGTCTTGAAGAAAAGTTGGTACGTGGTCATGTGATGGTTATTTTGCTACTGAATTTAATAGGGACTGGCTTATAGTTGTAATACAACAGGTGTCATGGGCAAGGACGGTATGATATCGTTTGAATTCTGTTGGACAGAAATAAGTCGTGAAGTATTGTAAAAAGTTTCGAAATAAAGAAATTTTTCAATAAAAATATAATCAATTCGAAATAATTTGTTTTCTTATTGTATTTATAATTGTGCCGAATCAATTAATGCTCAAAAATATAATATAGTTAAATATTTTATATGTCTTTTTTTTCTGCAATGCTCTAGTGATGGATAACCATAAAATCTGCATACTAATTTAATCCAGGAATCTTGAGTTGAAGATTAATTTGTTCAATAAAATGTAATTTGCACAGAGTTTTTGAAAATATATAGGCTACACTTCTTTTTACTTTCTCATATACGTTGGATAGGGGAAGTATAGTAATTGTCAAAAAATTCGAACTCGAAATTTTAATGAATCCACGTTTCAGATCTCCCAGAGTTCGAAAACACATTTTTGGAATGTCCATCGGTCTGAAATTTAGTGTATGATAGTTATACAGATTTTGTAGATTTTTATCAAAGTTTGAGCAAAGAAACCAGAGAAACCCAGTCTGTCCGGTGTACAAATGCAATTTAAGACGATAGCTACAAAACGAAGAGACAGCTATTAAAATTTGAGCCAAATTCGACAAAGAATTAACCGTCTGTCAGTCTACATAAAAACATGTAGACACGATAATTTAAAGTCTCAATGACTTACGTATATATCAAAATTGGTATGTGATTTTGTGACTGTAAGTGTAGTTTGCGTCAATGTTAAGTTTCAATCGGTTGGGAAAAACAATCAAAACTATAAGCAATTAATTTGGGTAAGCAATTTTAAAAATATTACTAAGGAAATTTATTGCTCAGGATATTATTAGAACTGAATTCTTGAAATGCATATTTTGAAAATATCCGTTACGTTAACAGTGGATATTAAATACTATAAAAATAACGGATAAAATAGATTTTAGTATAAATTTTAAATATAATATTCGAAACATAAATACTCTAGATTCAATTATGAGATGGGACAAATCTTTATATTAAATATTAGCAAAAAATTATTGGATACGTTTCGTATTTTCTTTCTAAGGTTGTCATATACACTGATGGAAAAAAAATCCCAACACTAGGAAGGAGCTGTGCTAGATAAACGAAATTTGGTAGGCGTGTTAATACATCTGAAAGATGACGTCGATTCAAATTTCGAGCTACGCGCGTAAGTGTGGCGCTAGTAGTGACATTATGAACATGCAAATGAGGTTTGCTTTAAATAAGCGCTGTAAGGTTCGAGATCGTTACTTACAGTTGAGATTAGACGTAGTGGGTTAATGTTAGTCAAGGATGCCTCTGAGAAGACGAAGAAGCCATTATCAAAAGCTCACTGAGTTTGAACGAGGTCGTGTTGTAGGGCTACGAGAAGGTGGGTTTTCTTTCCGCGATATTGCTGAAAGACTTGGCAGGAATGTATCCACTGTGCAAAAGTATTGGAGGCAGTGGTCAAGGGAAGGTACTGCCTCAAGAAGACCAGGTTCCGGGTGGCCACGTGGTACTACTGAGAGGGAAGACCGTCGTATTCGGCGTATGGCTGTGGCTAATCGTACTGTGTCTGCAGCTGAAATTCGAGCTGCAGTTGGCCCCACAGTGACACAACGAACTGTTACAAATCGGTTACTTCAAGGACAGCTCCGTGCCAGTCGCCCTGTACAGTGCATTCCACTGACTCCAAACCAGTGCCATTTGCGACGTGAGTTGTGTCAAGCTAGAGCTCTTTGGAGGACGGAGTGGAGATCTGTTGTTTTTTCTGATGAAAACCGGTTCTGCCTTGGTCGCAGTAAAAGCCGTTTATTGGTTAGAAGGAGGCCAGGTGAACGCCTGCTAGTGATCTGTCTGTGGCCTAGACACGCAGAGCCGACTCCTGGAGTTATGGTTTGGGGAGCAATTTCGTATGACAGCAGGAGCACTCTCGTGGTTATCCCACGCACCCTCACTGCAAATTTGTACGTCAGTCTAGTGATACAACCTGTTGTGCTGCCATTCATGAACAGCATTCAAGGGGGTGTTTTCCAACAGGATAACGCTCGCCCTCATACCGCTGTTGTAACCCAACATGCTCTAGAGAGTGTGGACATGTTGCCTTGGCCTGCTAGATCACCAGATCTTTCTCCAATCGAGCACGTATGGGACATCATTGGACGACAACTCCAGCGTCATCCACAACCAGCAATAACCGTCCATGCATTGACCACCCAAGTGCAACAGGCATGGAACTCCATCCCACAAACTAATATCCGACACCTGTACGACACAATGCATGCACGTTTGCATGCTTGCATTCAAAATTCTGGTGGTTACACCGATTACTTATGTACCAACATTTCACATTTGAAATGGCTCTACCTGTGATCTTGAAACTTTAATCAATTAAATATGTTACCTAGACAAATGTATTCCTAAAATTTCGTTACTGCACATTAATTTTTTCTTGGTGTTGGGATTTTTTTCCCTCAGTGTATATTTCTGTCGCTCAAACATACATAATTATAGTTAAATATCAATTGCTTTTGAAAAAACTAGCTTGCGTTTGAAAGTTTGATCTGCTGAAATTCACTTCAATTCGAACAATATAACCATTGGAAATGGATTCTATACATAATAAAAGAACTAATAATTACATTTGTGTATTACTAACCACATGCCATTGGCGAACAGTAATCACGAAAGAGCCTATAAGTGAACTCACTTTAGATGTTGATCGTTGGATAGTAATTTATAGGCAAGCACCAGAAAATCGAATATGTATTTTCGTCGCCCTTTTTTTTTTTTTTTCAACCGAATGAGACCAAAGTTTCTCAAACCTACAGCTATCTTAAAAAATGCATATATTCAAATCATATTGTTTTTGAATCATCATATTTACAGACGTGAAAGTACAGACCAGCAAATCGTCAACCTATTGAAAAATTTGGTTCCAAATTAGATATGAAGCTACACTATAAATGTTAAATATTTGTTAAATAAATTTATAAAAAAATTTATTTGAATAAATTTCTTTCCATTTAGTTTTTTTTGTGTGTTGTTATTGTTATCATATTCGAACAGATGGAGGACAGATTTCCTTTGAACGGATATCGTTCAGAATTTGATAAACTTAAAAATTTGTAACAGCCATATAACTAATTTCTTTCGCCTTTCTAAAAACGTTTTAGAATTCTGTTCACATGAAGGCAGAGTAAAATATTCCAAAAATATGTCTTTCGGAAAAAAAGATTTCTGCATCCTGGCAATTCGTTAAAATTTCGAATCCGAATTTTTTTAACGAATGCTTTCTTTTTTATATTCTTCATATAGTACGAGAAGCTAGTAAAGTACATTTTTGATACAGTAAAAATGTAATTTTGCTTTTATTAATTATTCAATAATTTCTAAAATAAATTAGACGACTTAAGCATTTTGCATCAAAATTCTCAAATAATTATTCAGACATCTTCAAAAACCACCGTAAATATTTTGGATGAGATAATTAATTAGTGATACTAATTAGGATTTTCCAAATGCCTTTTTTTGCTTCTTTAAATTAGTATTTAAATTTAGGTCTTCGTTAAAATTTGATTAATTAAGATTTAAGGGAACACGAGAATATTTTTTGACTCACAGAACCATTTCCATTCTGTTAAATTATGTTCCAAAAGCAGATTTAATAATAATGATTGAATTTGATTGGATGTTTTCGCATTGATGTTATGTTGAAACCTTTTGCCTGATTTTAAAATTTCTTAAGTATAAAATTGAAACTAATTATTGCATTTTCAAAAAAAAAGGAAAAACTTTTATGTATATATTGGCTTATTGATGTGAAAAAAAAATCCTATAATTGAGCATAAACTAATTATTTGCTTCTCTGCATTCAGAAGCATATCAAAACTGGCAGTTTTTGCTCGATATTGATTACTTGTTAAAAGCTCTTGGTATTATTAGGCTTTAAATCTTTGACAGCACTTGTTGAAAATATTTACATTTAATGGGTTGAAAAAGAAGGAAAATCGAAAAAAAGATAAAAAAAATTATAATTGTTTGTCCTCTCATTATATTTTGTTCAAAATAATCAAAAATATAGGAATTTCATGAATATAGGAATTTTATTCTAATACTTTAGAAAGATTTATTTTTTCTTTATAATACTTGTTTAGAAATTTTTTTAAATGTATATGTAAATCAACTTCCACAAAATATTCTGAGTGCCGAAAACTTAATTTTACAAAAATAAGCAAAATATCACAAGTAATGAAAAGTTTTTACATCATATTTGAATTTTCAAATTTATAAATAATATATTATATAATATCAAATTTATAAATAATAAATATAAGCAACGGAGTGTTCAATAAAATTTGTTTTACAATAAATAGGATAAACTTCCACATTTAATTTAGATAGATCCGTTTTGAAGGAGCACGAGAGTTTTGATCATATCTTATAATCCCGAACCATTGTCAGAGGAGAGGACCAAGCACTCTTTAATCTCGAAATTTTTAGAACTGCAGAAGGATTTTTGTCTTAGATAGATTTAACACGTTGAATGCCACGGTAATTTTCAGAAATCTGGCCTAAAATGATACTAATTTGCACTAATTTTTATAATTATATTTTTTTTCGCTTTTTAATAAATTTTCTGTTCATGCAAGCCAGCATTATTTTTTTGTTCTTTTCCCAGAAGCCATCTATCAATATGAGCACTGATATACTACGAGTTTATTCGTAGCTGCACAAAAATGGCAAGTAAACACAGTGCGAGTTAACTCGTAGCTGGCGTCTTAGAAAAGAACGCAGCCTACGAGTTATTTCGTAGTTTGGCAGTAAACGTGTTAATTTGCACCCGTGCAAAATTGCAAAATTCTCTGCTAATATGCAGACGAATTAGATATCGGAATTACACCCCTTCCATATGGAAGTCAAGACTCTTTAAATAGGACATGGAGCAAAAGAAAAATGCGATTTACAAAGCAGTTTTAAGAAGATTTATAAACACACTGGGTTTTAGTACTTTTTTAGGCTCATATGCCTGATTAAGTACTAAAACCATCCTTTTTTATTTCCATTTTTGTATTATTAAAAAAATTAAGTTTTTATGATTACTAGGAGTTTAATTATTGTGTTCTCAGCAACTTTGTTGGAATTGTAATGAAAAGCATTATAAACAAAGTATTATTAAACAAGAACCTATGCCTGAGTGACATTATTTATAATCAAAATTGATAGATTTTGTTGAATAACTTTATCCAATGTGTTGAATAACTCTAAAATCATTACAAACATAATTTTCCAAAATCGGAGGGGAAATGTACAAAATCATTTAATTTTAGCTAGCGTGAGTGTAAGTTATATATATTATCGCAAACATTTTCAGCAGAGCGAAGTTAGTATACATGCGTGAAATCAAGATTTGAAAATTAGTTACGTATGCAATCCATAGATTTATTGAGTATGAATCATGCATGGATATTTATTCAATGAATGAAGTGTACATAAATACTGCAGTATCGTTAATCACAGAACGAATCAGCATAATTTCTATTCGGATAATAATAGCTTCAGTTCTATTTTGGGGACAGATGTTGCAAAGAGGGAAATTAAAGGCTAACTTCAGTTAGGATGATGATTATTGAAAATGTATACAATAAGTATAAAATGTTAGGATGAGATAACAATGTAAAATAATCCAGCTATAAGAAATGTATTATTTAACAAAAAAAATCTTAAATTGAAGGAAATATACTACAAATTTGAGTAATCGAATGATAATTGTAAGTAGATTAAAAATTGCTTAAATAAATAGAGTGATTTGAACAATCGGTTTCAAAATTAAATATTGTATACAAAGTAAGAAAATTTTGGGAAAATATTGAAAAAAGAATTGACTTGAGCAATCATGCGATGATGATAAAACATTGAATTCATGCAAAAATAAAAGTAGATAAAGCAGCATTCTGAGTTAAAATGATTATTAAACACCCTTAAGTAAGTATAACAAATAAAGATAGAAATTTTGCACTTGTATTATGGATGGTTTTCACAACACAAACATAGCAAATAAATGTATTTATGCACGAAACAGCAAATAAAAGTGTGAATTCCAGTTGATCTTAAACCGAAGAATCTACAATTTTAATATATCTCAGAGTATGACTCCATAAATATGGTTAAGATTACGAAGAACTGTTAATTGAAACTGTATATGTAATTAGACTACCATCCCAGAACAAAAGTTACAAATATTTGCCAAGACCGATACTAAACAATGCCTTGACATCGTCATATTAACACATAATTATGTGAATTATGATAAACAGTGGAACATTATTTGTGGTGACGAAAATGATAGGATAGCATCACGTCTGATTATGAGTAAAACATTTAGCCCGCAGCTTTCAATTTTTAATGATATTATGAAATGTGTATCGAATTCGATTTCACCTATGAAACGACACGGATGTAAACAATTTTGCATTAGAGTGGGACAGGGAATCAAAGTGGAAATATAATACTAGATGGTTATTGCCTCTGTGTTGGAGGTATTCAAAAATACATGGTTGATATCGTTCAGACTTTACTTCGCCTGTCTGAAAATCTCGTCGCTTGAGAAATCACATTTATGTAATTAATGCACATATCTCCAAGTAATGCTGATCGGAAAGGCTAAGTGAAATCTCCATTTTGATCTTAATCATAAAAAGTGCGGGAGACATGCTGGTAGACTGTAGAAGTTCAGTGCAGTATTCGGGAATTGGAAACAACTACTTATGAGATGATTTATACTTTCAGAGAGCAAATAATCGGTTCATTCGCCCAAAACTTGAAGATTCTTTGTCCTCCAGTATGAGCACCTTGTAGCTAGATACCATTATAAGTTTCAACATTATTTTTTAATCACGTTAAAATCAATAAAAAATCATTTTTATTTCAATATTTTGTGATGGAAGGTTTTTGTTCCCTTATATAAATCTATAAATACTCACGTAATTCTATAAATTGTAGATTTTGACAGTTTTTCAAAAATGGCTTTAGAAAAACCGGTTTTTTAAAAGTAAATTTGTCATATCTGAAAACCATTTTGGTATTGAAGGAAACCGGTTTTAAAGAACACCAGGATTTCCTTTTTAAAAAAATTGTTGGTTGGGACCTATCCGTCTAGTAGCTGAAGGCTTAGAGAGATGATATGCTAATTTATTAACAAGTGAAGGGATAATTTCTGCTAAATAAATCAAAACATTTAAACACTGCAATAAGTTTGAAATTATTATACGCTTTAGAAGAACGAAGACAAGTCAAGAAAGAAGACAAGTAGAATTGGCAACTCTTTTACTGTATTTGTAATATCCACAAAACATTTTTAGTTCAGCAAAGAAGTCTATTGTATTTTATTTAGCTTCAAAAACCGAAATTATTAAGTTATCTGAAAATATATTGTCTTGAATATTTCCAAATTCTTATGTGAAAACCGATTCCAATGACAGGCAAATCGAAGAAACAACTCATTAGAGTAATGCTTTTTTGAAAGAAGCCATGAAAAATTAATTCATAAGTTTCTTGAAAATCCCGAAGAGAAACTTACAAAAACACTGAAAGATGAATTTTCATTATTTGAGGCAACGAATAAAACAATAAAAAAATATTTGTTATTTGACTCTATGAAAAAAATAAAACTAGGTTCAGTAGCTAGTGAAAAATTATTTTCAATTTCAGGCAGTATTGTGCCCAAAATGAGAACAAGATTTAACTACCGTTTTGTGGATATTTTATGTTTATTAAAATCTTATTGTCTTAGGAAAAAATTAAAATTATTGAAAATAATATAAATATTATTTGAAATTTTTGTTTGAGTTTTCGCTATTTTGTGAAAGTAAAGTTAAAATGAAATTCTTAGTTTTTTATTTTCTATATTTTTATTTTGATATCGATTTTCTGTTTCGTTACTTTATCTAAACCAAATAAAATATTTTCCATATTCTTTTTTTTTTAAATTAAAAAACCGGCTAAAACCGTTTTCTTAGAAATATTGAATTTTGAAACCGGTTTTTCAAAAAGTTTTTTTTTTGTATAAATCCTAATAAATAGAAACAAATGATTAAATTTTGGGTTATTGTGTATTAAAATAATTGATCCTGTAATCAAATTTCTAAAGTGTTTGTATCGTAATATAAATTTTAACTGTTTAACCCTTTCAGGGGCACAATGTCAAAAATGATTTTTTTTCGAAACAATTATTTAAACCTGATTATCTTCTATTACTGACATGTAATTTACGGTTAAAAAAAATTAAGGTCATGTGGGGTTAGAGGGTAGGTGACATATTGAGTATGTCACCGCATATCTAGAATAAGTTTTGGAGCGAATGCACATATATTACGATTCCAATCACATTTTAAAACATTCTAAATATAAAATAAATTGAGGTTATACATACATATAATAATTTTTTTTTCTGATTTTGCCCAAGATTCACGTTTTTTAAATTTAATTTTATTATTCGAATATGGATTTTTCTTTTATATATACATAAAAGTAAATATATATGAATAAGAAATTATGACACAATATATATAATTTTATTGGAGTTAATATATGGAGAATATATAGAGAAAGTAGAATAAATATTATTATAAAAATATACAGAAAAAGGACCTAAATAAAAACATATCTAAATATGAAAGAATTTTGTAAACCCTCCTTTCTAACCCTTAGATAAGCCCTTATTTTCCCTCCTGACCAGACTTACTATAAACAACAAGAAAAAAAAAATAGTTCTAGCACATGTTAGAGAATCTGTTGACAGAGTACCGACATTCTAGGAGTAGCAAACGCCTGCGCCGATCCTTGAGAAAATAAACAACTTCGCGCTTGCTGGTGCGCTAGAGGGTCGGTGACATATGCAGTATGTCACCTAATTCAATTCATAATTAAAAGGTATTTTTACGAAATGAAAGCAGTTTTTGGGATTCAGGACGTATTTTAACATGAATGACACAAAAAAATTAGCGTTTTGAATTTGAAAAAAAAGTTTATTGGAATAAAATGAAGATAATTTACATCACATGAAAACATGCTTCCATCTTGAATTTTTTGTGAGGAAATAGAATACTTTCAAATATGCGGGATGCCATCTATTGAAAAGATAAAGACTGAAGAAACATTAGGAAATTTTATATAGTTATTTCAACACGATTTTTTAGTTTAAAAAAAATTGTAAAAAGGTGACATATTGACTTTGTCACCGCTCCTTGAAAGGGTTAAGCTAGGAAAACTGTGGAATTTTATTAAAGCACACTGTATATGATAACATTTTCACATTTGAACATTTTGAATGCTATTACACGCAATCGAATTTAGAAATTGTTCACGGTTTTAAAAAATCCGAGTTAATTATTATAAGGTGTTCGTACACATTTGAAACTTCAAAAACTGTTCAAAATATTGAATGTATTTTTTTTATTATTATTTCTAAATTTTCTCTGACCCTTTAGCTTCCAAACTATACCAAGATGTTGTCAATATTCAGAATATTTGTCGAGTTATAAGGATTTTTCTTGAGGTACTTTCACTAAAATTTCTAGTTTTGGTTTTTTTTGAGACTCATATTATGAAGAATGATATTTTTAAACAATGTTGCTTCATTCAAACAATCATAACTTAACAAAAAAATTCCAAATACAATTATTTATTAATCAAAATAATTTGTTTGGAACAGTGGATGTTTTATGTCTCGATCAAAGTTATATTTATAAAATTAAATTTTAATATCTATTTAAAAGTTAAAATTACAGAAGAATCTCTCTTATCCTATTCATTGTTGGTGAAAAAATTTTTAATTGTTAAAAATATATATTTTTATAACTTAATTGAGGCAGACAACATGAAGACCAATATTAGGCATAATTTCCATCTAGAATTGTGTGTTTGTGCCAATTAGAATGTAAGATTTGTTTCAAAAAATAGGGTAATTAGCTTATTAAATATTAATTAATTAAAAATTAGTGTTATATAGTTTTTTCTCTCACTGAAAAGAGTTTAGACGTATATTAATGATCTGCTGTGAAAAAACTGGATTTATTAAGTTAAAACTCTGAAAAAATCTTCAATCACGTATGTACACCTCAAAGCATTTTGTGTCAAAAACAGCTGTTTCTTTTAAATAAACCTTGCAATATTTAACTAACATTTTGATACGTTGTGAGAGTTGATTGATATTTTGTAAGGCTTATTTTAAGGCAAAAAAGTCCACAGGTTACAAAGTTTAGATTTGGAATAATTTTCATGCAGAGTCTTGACGATATTTAACGTTTACCACATCTCGTTTCTAGGGTTCGTATTTCCCCTTTAGGGTTTGGTATAGATGTAGGTGGATTTTATTAAAAAGAAAAACAAATATAGGAAAATTACGGTTTTTAACTATAAGAATGAACAATTGAATAGCAAGCATCTAGCCACTTTAAAAATACATCCTCCTGCAACCAAATTTAAAAAAAATGATTAAAAATTTTTAGGGAATTTAAAACACAAGTTTGGTAACCAGAGAAACATTTATAAGCAAAAAATGTTTCCTTTACTTGATTATGAGATTTTCATAATCAATATTTATAAGCTACATTTCTTTTAGAAAAGATATTTGTTGTTGCTGCTGTTGCTTATGGCACTTTACAAGCTAGTTGACATTATCTACCAGCTATTTAAGCCGAAATAACCGTCTTTTGGGTTATCAGTAACGCCATCTAGGGCCAAGAATACGACTTAGCTACGTTGTGCGTAACATTCTCTAGCACAACCCCTTTTTACACGGGGGTACATTCACACAGCTCACAGATAAAACACAGAACAACCATGCCCGAACTCGGGACTCCCAGATCACGGGGAAGACGTGTTAACCTTATGCCAGGGCGGCAGCTAAGATATTTACTCAAAGAATTTATATCGTTTTTATGCAGGAAATATTTATTTCAGAATGAGAATGCCATTTATATTTCCTAAATGATATTAATAGATAAATTTCCTAAATGATATTAATGCTCAAATGAGTTGAATACATCAGAGTGGATTTGCAAACGCAGCTAAATTAACATCTTACTGATAAGTTAAATCTTCTCTCTAACGCAGTACGCACACTAACGCTAATAAGTATAATCTGTAATTAAAGATAACAAATTTGTATGTTTCACAAAAAAATATACAAACAATACAAGAAATATTCTCTGTGCAGTCTGAAAATTTAAAATCATTTTTGGATGATAATTCTTTTTCAGAAATACAAATAACATTTCTCTCAAGTAGAAGGTAAATAAGGATTGTTATTCTTGCTACTTATTCAGTTACAGAAAGCTGGGTTTCTATTAAATATTTGCTTTCGTATGTATATTTTATGTGTGGTTTTAATATAAAATTTCTTCAAAAGTATTTATAGAAAATAAACATTTCCCATATTTGAAGAAAAATTGTGGATTTTTCATGAGAAATGGAATTATTTATTTTTTAAGAGTATGATTTAAAAAAACTGGAATGCCAAAAGGATACACAGTGTGTAAAGAAAATGTTTTAATTACAGCTTGGAAAATTAATTATTCTCCTAATTCAAACATCTGCTAAAATAAAGAAGAATTTTTGAATGGATTACTTTTAACACGTTTAGTCATTAAATAATCACTTTAAGATTTCAATCAGCTCGCCTAAGGAACAGATAATATGCTCTCTATTATTAAAACCGCTTCTCTTTGGAATCGAAAATGCATTTCACGATTAAATTTGTGCATGACAGAGGAAAATAGAATTACTCGACAGAATGAATTTTGCATTTGTATGTTAATGATCCCTTTTAGACCCTTGAGTTGACTTTAAAGAAAGAGCAAGAAAACACTGATTAAAGTTTTCCATTTAGTAATCGACTATCCGTGATGAATTCAAGAGGAACAACGTAAGAAAACAAAATAAGATAGTAGAAAAAAGGAGTACTTGCTATTTAAATTAGCTTATGGGTATGCAAGATTTCTTTAACAGGGCTGCTTCACAAGTATTAAAGAGGTTTCACTCGAATATCTTTAATGAACTAAAACGCTTTTATTAGAATTTCTTTATAGAAAGTTAATAAATATTATGTCTTTCCTTCCTTTTTGACCATTTAGATTCGTCTCTGTTTAGGAAAGACGCAACTATTAAAATGAAGTGGAGTTTCTCATATAAGTAATTCGAAAGGAATGAAAAAGAAAAATGGAAAAAAAAATGTTCCACTCGAATAAACAACCACTTTCTCAGAAGCGCTTCTAGAAACACTTATCCGGAAGAAGAAGTTACTGTAAATTAATCAGAAACAACGCGTTGATCTATTGATTGGGTCGCACACTGGTGCCAAGGAAACTATAAGTGGGGCTGTACTGTCTAAATGTTTTGTTTCTGAGCGTAAATGTATTTTTCTCTTTAAGCTTCATGGAAACTTCTAGTTATGTAATTCGAGAATATTATTCATGTTATTTCACATGCTATTGATAATTTATAATAATTATAACCTTGTATTCACCTTGAGATTATAGTAATGTATAATAGCAAATATTTAATATTTTTAAGGTATCCGACAACGTTAAAAATACTGGTTATCGACCACATTGGCGAATTATGTTTAATAGTTATTTCTTGTAGTTCAGACTTTCTTCTTTCCAAAACAGTTTATATTTTATAGAAAAAGGAAGGCTTGACCTATCATGCAGCGGAATTTTAAGCAAGATATAATTTTCAGGTAAAATTTGTCTTCAATTTTCTCAAAACTTTTAATTTTCATAAAAATTCTCCACCTTTAACATGACATCTCAAAAACTAACAGAGGTATTTGCATACAAATTTCAGCGTGTGTTTTAAATAATATGGGCAATGAAATGAACCAAAAGTTTTATTGTTGGTGAAAACTTTTTCATTCATAGCTGTTTTTTGAAAAATTAAGTTATGAATTTATGGGAAAAATGCATGTACACGTATATTTTTACACAAACTTTTTTTTTGTATTTCAAAATGTTTCTTAGATTTTTGTAAGTAACTTAAATATTTTCGATACACTATAGCTTATGTTCAAAGAAAAACAGGTTTGCTGTATTACAATTTTGTGTTGAGTTTTAACCGTTTTGTTTAAATTTCCGTAAAATTTCCTACAAATCTTCCAATTTCTCAAAATATATTATATTTTCAAATATTTTTTGTATTTATAGTATTTTGTATTAGAATTAACAATACATCTAAAATCCATGGCTTTAAATAATTTTCTAAAAAATCCAATTTTTCAAATTTTTTTCAGCGAACGTAGTCGGATTCCTTAAATATTTTCTATATATAAATATATTTATGTATAGAAACCTATACATATAGTTTTAAGAAAATTTTAATAGCACTATTTTAAAGTAATACTTACAAGGGTGTTCAAAGCTATAAAATTGTTTTAAATGGTTAAAACCAAATATTATATATATGTTGGAGAGAGAAAAAATGTTTCTAAACTTATGGGAGTTCCACCGATTTTGAGATGTCACATCTTTTGTCTAAATATTGACGCGTGCGTAATCTGATAATTTCGCGATTGTTTCAAACCGGTTTAAATTTATTAATGAAGTTAATTCAGACAATTCGTAAGAATTTGGAGAATATATAATTTTGAAATCAATTTGTAATTTTAGTTGGCCCTAAATCACCAAATGTGACAGCCTTCTGCATTATTTTCTAATAATCCTATTTTAATTAGTTGAAATTATCCCTGAACCAATAATCTTTATCGATTAAACAACATTTAAAATTTTTTGGTTTATTTTAGGGGGAAAAAACGTTGTTCAAGTTACGTAATAACACTGCGATTTCCAAGGGTAATACTACAATAGCTGACACCAGATAATTCAAAAGCTATAAAGTGAAAGCCGACTCCAAAAAAAAAAAAAGGATAAATAGCCAATTTGTTGCCTTCACATTTTGAGGCTCCAAAAACCTCAAGTGAAACAATATCATGTTCTCAAAGGATAAAAAATCAAATGAAGGGAAATTCTCAAAACTTTATCGCATACTCTTCGATAGGTCTTATTCCATTCCCGCGATTCCAAATAGTGGATTTTGGGTAATGACAAAAAGTACGGAATTTAGACCCTAGCCCTGAAGCCAGCCTTTTAGCTGATTCCGTAAGGTTCATGTGCCTTTTGGACTCTTTTTTACCCTATTGATTGAAACCAAAATTTGATGAACAGCTACAGTTGTAAGCACAAGAATACATATCATGTTTAAATTTATTTAGGTCATTGCATTTACATGCCTGAAAACTGCAGATAGACGAAAGGTCAATTCTTTGACAGATATGATTTGAAATTTTATAACAATCTTAATGCCAGATGCCAAACCCTTTGCACTAAATATTTATTTTTCTAGCTCTTAACGGTTTGTAGTGATCTGCACTCAGGTCCAAAATTATGGCCACAAAAATGTTTTTCAATGTAATTCTAAATGGCTACCAGTAAAGTTTAAATAATATTTTATATATTGTGAAGGACTGGTAAAACGATATTAACCTTTTTTATGGAATTTTTTTTGTTTAGAATTGCGTTTTGATGAACTCCTGAAGTTAGACCATTTAGGCATCTGAGATTTTTACCTGGAATTTTGCGTATATTGCATTAAAAAATTTAACTTGTTTCCAGAGAGAATGAGATCTTATAATCGTTTAGATGATTCCTTGAGATGTAGAACTGTTGGCACTCTCAAGAGAAGGTGGCTGGAACGTTACAAGTGGCACCTAAAGTGGTATCCAGGTTGTGGAATCAATCCTTAACAAGTGGTATGGTAAGGACGGAAATAGACTTTACAGAGCAACGACGCCTGCATAGGATCGCCATTTGGTACTAAGCGCACGACGCCAAAGGCTGACAACGTCTGCCCAACTTTCTCGTGACCGTGCTGCTGCGTCTGGAATAAGAATTTCCAGACGAACAGCATACAGACATCCCTTTATGCCCGGTAACTAGTTGAGTGCTGCCCTTTGACTGCATCCAACTGTTGTTAGTTGTTTTGGTACCGAACACATCAGTCTTGGGACGTGTTCTTTTCAGTTATGAGTCGAGATTTCTCACACTGAGTGACACTCTTCGAATCTTCATCTAGAGAGAGTAAGGAGTTCGTTGTCAACTCTCCTACATAAAAGAAATCGACAGATTTGCTGGTAGAGGAATCCTTTTCTGGGGTGGCATAATGTTTGGCAGTCGTACACCACTGCATGTCTTCGATGCGGTTACTGTTAATGCACATATCTGTAGAAATGAGATCTTTGAAGTCTATGTGAGGTTGTTAAGGGGTGCATTTGACCCAGAATCAACGTTTATGGATGATAACATGCTTCCACACCGAGTCCAGAGCATTGATGATTTTCTTGAGGAAGAGGCTATTCGACATATAGACTGGCCCTCGAGGTCTGAGGTTCCAATCCTATTCAACAGGCTTGGGATGGTCTCGTAAGAGCCGTTGCACAGTTTAATCCTCCTCCTTAAACCCTCCAAGAGTTAAAATCCGCTCTTTTAGAAGAATGAGCTTTGTTGCTCCAGTCATTTATTGACACCCTCATAAACAGCATGAAAGCTCGTTGTGAAGCCTGTATAGCAGTGCACGGTGGTCACACTCCATATTAGATAAGTTTTTCCCGAGATAAATGCTTTGTCTCTTATTCATAATGTAACAATTTTTGATATACATTATTTTTTGATCCCCAATTAAAATCTTTTCTATATTGTTATATGTCTATGTTCTTTCTTCCATTATAGTGTACTTCTGCGCCAAATTTCGTGGCAACAGAGATAATAGTTTTTCATTTTTCACAGATTTTATGTTTGTGACCTTAATTTTGAACATAGTGTTGTTCACTTGTACTCGAACAACTAAATAGACCGACTTTCTGTGAATAGGTATCATGCAAAATTTGGTGGAAATTACAAGTTTGATCACATGTCCTAATACCAAATTTTCTCGGTCTAGCTGAAAACTTTTGCCATAAACACCATAAATGTATTTTCAGCTCAGGGAAGTGTGAAACTTGGGGATTTGTCAAAATCTCAAATTGCTTTGACAAATGCAATATTTTTTTCTATACTTCGATTGGTTTGGTTTAGTTATATTAACGTCCAGTTTTTAAAGCAACACTAGGATTATTTTTGGACGGACCTCGTAATTTTAAGCCGTGATCAGATGACGAGGACGACACCTGCTCTGGCACCCCTTTCTCTACACCACACCACACTGCACCGCACCGCATCATCGGGAGGACGTTTGTCCCGACGGATTTTGTGTGCAATAGACACCTTTACATGAAGATTCTTCGGTGGAATCGAGTCCAGAACCTGGAGCCTTATTGCTCACGAGCCGAGACCTTACCACCAGACAATCACGGTTTCTTTTCTATAATTCGAATATAAGAAAGTAAAAAAAGGAAAATTTATGAAAATGAGTATTGAGTAAAAATTTAACTAATGTGTTATCATAAGGAATATTACAACCTCAAATATAATTCTAAAAAATATTCCCATACAGAGAAATATTTTTTAACGTCTTAAGAATGAGAAAAAGGGAACAATGCTTCAAACATTCTTTAACTTGATAAAACAATAATTGCTTCTTCCATCCAAAACGCATTGCATTGCATTTTCAAGAATGGTGTGAACAGATGAAAAATGATAAGACGGAACAGAAAATGAATAAGGGAGAAGTAAATGAAAATATTTCAAGTGTATGAATGAAAGAAATGCAACTTAACGCTTTACTTTAGAGGCGCTATTTTTGTATTTTTTGTAGAGGCGTCACACTATACTGACAAAATATATAATACTATCAGTGTTCTAACAAGCCAAATTTTAATCCGATTTTATAATGAAATCACTATGCAAAGAAGCAATTCAACTGTGAAGAAATCCTTTTCATATATATAACTTGCATACTATCACAGTTTAGATAAGTATGTTATCACAGTTTGCAAGTTTAGATAATGAGGAATTAAAATCTAGACTGTCGAGGTAAGTAAACTAAAGGGCTCTTGCATGAAGTCTAATCAAAGGTTATGCATAAATATAATATGCATCTTCTAATTGCATACAGCAGCAAAAACAATTTCATTTTTAAAGATACTTAGAAAGAGAACAAAATATAAAAATGGTTCCAATTTATTATTTTTTACTCATTCCGCAAAAAGTACTTCAACATTAGTACTTTGCTTTAAGTAATTGCAGACGAAAGAAAAAAAGATAAAGGACTTATTTAATTGCATTTTTAAAGATATCACTAGTATGAAAAACCGACATTATGAAATTGTTTGAGATGCTGAAATTGTTAGTAAGTAGAATTGAGTTATCTAAATACTGTCAAGAAACTGTTCGTAAGGAATATAGTTCACAGTTAAAACAAGTAAAATAAGATTAAAAATGAATTAATCATTTCATTCAATGCACAAACATTTTATTTAATGCAGCACTTTTTTATTATCAGCTAGTTTAATTGCATTCAATATGTATTGTTCTTATTTTGCACCTTTTTTTGAAACTTCTTTACAAATTTTAAATGGAATATGTGCAAAAGAAATAGTTTCCACAGTTTCTCCGACTCTTTTATTTATTATTTATATCACCATTTCAAATCGATTTTTACATCAGAAGTGACATTTTTATATTTGATTTAATTCTATGTAACACAATGGCCGAACAAATTTTACAATATCCTCTATCATTGAATCATATGTAGCATTTCATTTTGTCTAACTTAATGATCTATACTATTTACTACCACTCACCGCTTGAAATTTATTAAAAATGATAATCACCAAAAATTGGGAAATTTATTATTATTATTACTGAAATGACATTAATTCCCCCTACTTCAGAATAATAAAATTCTTGAATAAAGTGCTTATTTGGCAATACCCTAGAATACTGCATTACTTGATCGTTTTTAAATTTGACATGCATTGACATTTTTAGCAAATAATTCTCATTTTATAAACAAAAATTACCGCGATATATAAAACATTTAAAAAAAAATGAATTATGCGAAATAATTCGCGACTTCTAAAACCTACATCAATCAAAATAGATCTTGGCTATACTAAATTTCGAACAAGAAAATCGTTAGCATATAAAAGCATCAGGTGAATGTGAAAACAAAGAAAAATAATTCGCATTAGGAAAACACCTACATTGAAAACTATTTCTTTTTAAACAACAACAAATTTCAGACAACAGACTATTCATCTGTTATTCATTAAAGCTTTTCAACATAGTAGCAAAGGTTTTTATTAAACGTCTTATTCATAATCCTTTGTTATTTACATACTCTTTTCATATATTACAGATTGAAATCCTCTTCTTGAATTTAAGTATTTTTCAGATTTTTTTTTAATTCAATGAAAAGGAGATAAAAATATCCGAGAACCCCAATTATTTAAAATTATTTTTAATCATCAATAGAATTTCCAAAAAAACATTTCGTTTGAACTATAGAGGGAATATGTTTTTTAATCTTCATTAATTGGAAAAAAAGACAAAAAAGGCATATTTGTCTTAGAAGAACTGTCAAATAATAAATAGAAAAAGTCGATTAATAAGAATGTTTTGCAGTATTACTGAATAGCTGAAAAAACATAATTTTTTTTTGTATGGAATAAAAATAGGCTTTGTCAATAGGGTTAAGAAATTTCAAAGAATTCTCTTTTTGAAATTGCTAGAAATGGGGAATATGGAGTTTTATGGTTTTTATTTAAACACATGACACAATAGACGACTTTACACAATGACCTTATCGTTTTGACATAATTTAAATATCCAGAAGAGAAAAAGAAGTTTTTGAAACAGACTTATCTCTGCAACAGGATAGCTGGAAGGTAAGCGTGATACTTTCGGGAATTTATTTTTTCTTGTCTTTCCATTACCCGTTCTTGACACTAGAACTAATTCTTATCCGATAACTGAAAGTCACTCATGCATATTCTAAAATATTTATTTCCAAAATAAAAAAAGAGAATGGAATATATTTTTTAAAAACGAATGGTCTTCCCAAAACTTTCATGCATATTACCACTAAAGATACCAATCGTACTCCTTCTCCATAAAATTGAGGATTTTGCATAAGGCTGTGAGTGTCATGCATAATAAAAGCGTTCAAGAATTACAAAATATAGATATTTGTCTTGAACCTAAGAAAAAATACGCATTTTGGATGCTTATTTGCTGACCAATTTTCACCAAAATTTGACATAAAAATATAGTTGTTGTTCTAAGGTCACAATTCGAATATCATTGATTTATATGGATGCAAAAGTACAATCCTACTGATGGTCAACCGTTTGATAGATTTAATTCAAAATTTGTTCTCTAAAACTATATATCAAATTTTAACATCATAGTTGTTTGCATTTGATAGCTAACGAGTTCACTTAAATTCGAAAAGCGAATCACCAAGATATTTTAATAATTTTTTTCTCAAAATATGATAGAAATCTGTAAATTTGCTCGTTATTTCATAAATAAAATTTCATTTGTCTAGTCCAAAGTGTTTTTGAGTTATCAAATTCGTAGATAGATAGACAGATTTACAAACATAATGACAAAAGCGTGCTTTTAGAATTGAGGAAACATGGAGATTCATCAAAACCTCGAGTTCAATTTTTTCTTTAAATTTTATTTAAAAAAAACAAATATAAATGAATAATTTATTCAGATTGATATTTGGCTTTTTATATACTCTATATTAAAATGATTTAAAAGAAATATACTTATTTGCAAAATATAACTGAAGTAGAGTTTAATATTTTACTTAAGAATTGAATTTATAGAAAATTAATATTATATAACAATGTGCTTATCATGCAAGAGATTTTACCTATCAGCATTTCCCGAACAAATTTAAGGTGATTTCATCAACAATAGAAATAAAAACTTGATCCAAAGGAAGAAAAATAAATCATTCGAAAAATATATAAAAAAAATGAGCAACATTTTAAATTTCAACCTGGAATAACGATTTTAAAAATATTTTTGATGGTGTTCACATTAACTTTTGGGTTTCTTAAAACTTTAATTTCTAACCATTATTTAAAAAATAACTTGTTTTGAAAGTTATGTCATATCACTTATAATTGTTTAATTCCTTTTATTATTAAAATACTAGTCCCATATTTAGGAAGAAAGAACACATAACTGTAAAAGGTCTAACCCAACTAAATTTCATAATAGGTAATTATGCAAAATTTTATTTATGAAGATAAACAATTTATTGTTAATTTTTATAATTTGACATGCCAGAAATATAAAAATATTTCAATTGCATTTATTTATCTTTTCATTTTTCATCATTTTATTTTGTATAAAAGGGGAACAAGAAATGCAAATTCGTATTTTATTTCTTACTTGAAATATAAAGACTCCAAGAAATAGTATTATCCAATAAAATAATTATTATACTAAACAGTTTTTTTTCTAAATTTAAATGACATTTTGAATAAAAGATTTTTTTTATTCTCAAGTAATATTTCTCATAAACTGTTTATTCGTTTCTTAAATAATGTTTCCAAAGAAAAATTTATTCATTACTCTATAAACAGTTGCTCGCTATAATAATAATGAAAAAAACAAAAAAAAAACACCCCAAAACCTAGCTTTTACGAACCGATTTCTTTTATTAATTTTTTAAGTTAAATATTTTTTTTTGTATCTTCAAAATTGTGAAATTTTCACTGAAATACATTAAAATTATCCAAGAAATAAAAACTTGATTGAAATTATTCAATAGGCACTAATTATAAAGGGTGAGAACGAGAAAAAAAGTTGTTTGTTCTTCAAGGTGTTTGCTTTGAAGAAAAAAAAAATCTTTTGACTCAAAATGATAATTTAGATTGATCAAACATATAAAAAATGGTAACACAAAAAAGCTCGTAGAGACTTAAATAAAACAAATATTTTAAATTTAAGTACTCTTAAATCAAAAATATGATAAAACTTTATTTTTCTTGATGTATCTCTTTAAAACTATCATTAGTTTTTCTATAATATTGCTAGAAGTCGGTAGATTTGTGAAAAGACTATGAAAATTTCAAAACTTTATAACATATACTAGAGACATTATTTTGTAAATGAAAACGATTTGGAATGAAAAAAATATAAAATGTGAATCTTATTTTAGCTTTCATTCTTAAATTCGTTAAAGGGTTTGCTTATATATTTTCTACAAAATTTTAGAAAACATGTGCAAACATATTTTCAATCATTTATGCGGGAGATTGTTGCTCATTTTAAACCAATATAATGCAATATTTTCTGTTTGCACTATTGGGATATTGATTAAGTTTTCTCTTTTTTCCAAGAAACTGTGTTACCTCAACTGATCGAATTATTTCCTAATAGTGACACATCTATTTACTACTACTATAAGCAAACTTAAAATTCAGTATAGGCTATTTTGTGGAATTGAAAATAAATTAATTTTTCATTGCGTTAAATATGTCAAATTTCGTGACAAAAAAAAAAAAAAAAAGAGTATTTGCGGGGAATGTTTCTGCAACATTTTATTTGAAAAAAATCTGCAATTGAAGCTCACACAATTCTTGTTATGCTCACACAATTCTTGTAATTCTTTCACACAGAGCGATCATGCTCTGTGTGAAAGAACTTGTAGATATTGGTTTAGACGTTTTAAAAATACTGATTTTCAACTTGAAGATAAAGAACTCTCTAACACTCCGAAGACGTTTGAAGACGAATAATTGGGAGCATAACTTCATGAAGACTCATGACAAACTCTAGATGAACTTGAGAATCATTAGAAGTTTGATCACATAACAGTTTCGAAACGTTTGAAAGTAGCAGGAATGATTGAAAAGTGTTACTGTATAAGTTACTATGTCATGTGTTACCGTATAAGTTGAAGAGACGTCAAACGGCGTTTATTATGAGTGAACAACTGATTCAACGGCAGAAAAGGAAAGGATTTTTGTGTCGTGTCGTAACTGGTAATGAAATATGGAAACCTACGATAACCCTGAGCGTAGAAAATGGTGTGGCAAACCCGACCATGCATCAAAATCTTCAGCAAAGTCGAATATCCATGGTTCCAAGCTTCTGCTAGTATTTGGCGGGATCAGTTGGGTATAGTTTATTACAAGCTGCTCAAACGAAATGAAACGATCACGGGAAATCGCTACAGGTTACAGATGGAGCGATTAAGCCAGCATTCAAAGAAAAACGGCCGCTATACGAGCAGACACATGACAAGGTCATTTTGCAGCATGACAACGCTCCTCCACATATAGCAAAACCGGTAAAAACCTACTTGGAATCGTTAAAGAAAAAGTCCTACTTCACCCACCTTGAGTCGACTCTAAGATAGCCTCAAAAGAAGTGTGTTTTCTAACGTGGAATTCAATTGATGCCAGAAAGATGGGGAAAAGTGGTGACTAGCGAAGGACAATACGTTCAGTAACATGATTTTTAATGATTTTCTTAAATAAAACATTAATTTTCATAAAGAATAGCGAGAACTTATTTAGCATTCCAATAGATGACATATTCCATTTAGTACATTTTTATTATTGTTCCCTTTTCTACATAACTGAATGGAATAAATTTGCTTGAACATTTAAAGAAGGGCACAAAATACTGCCTTTCAAATCTGGTACAGATGCTGGCATTTAGAGCTATATATTGTCTTACAGGAAACTTCAAAAATCACATTGGATGATTGGATCACACAATCAAAAATCCCATTGGATTATATCCGGTTGGAAAGGAGACCATGACATGCGTTTTAGTTTTTAAAATGTGACGATAATCTTTCTTTTGCTCTGAATAAAAGTGTATAAAGTTTAAGTGTAATTGACCCAGGTATTTCGGAGATGTGGAACGTATATACATAAACAGCCATAATGATTCTTTATCTATAATGAGATAAATAAGAAATAAAGTCTTGCCTCTATTGGTTGATTTTTAATAGTATAGACGTTGAATTTTAAGCAAAATCAACGAAATTAAAAAAGAATTATATGTACAATAAGTCGTTGGAAGAATGTTACAGTAATTGATCAAGTTTTAGTATAGAAAACATCTCTTCGAGTACACAGTCACAAATAATTTTCCCTGTGAATAAGCAGAAAGTTAACTTTTACTATTCATATGGCTATGATTCTTAAAAGTACTACTTAAATTATTCTGATAGAACACGAAGAATGCATTTCCGACGAAAAACAGTAAATATCAACTAAAGGAAAAAAAATTAAATCTTTAATTATTAATTGAGTTATTTTAATTGATTTAAAATAAGTAATATATAAATTTTTTAAATTCAATTCCTACTAATTTGCCAATATTATTTATAAATATCTTATATAATTTATGATCGGGTGTCACGTCTGTAATCTCTGAGCTTCGCGATAAACTTGGAGACCAAATAGAAATTACTGGAAAAATTTAATTAATATTTGAAAAAATAACTGTATAAACATCTAGTGCCATCTAGTTTCAGTTTAAAAAATGTATTTGAACTTGAATGGATGAATAAAAAGCATTTTATTAAAGATTGAAAATTTGAACAAGATTATATATGTCGTGCGTGCTAATTTGCTCGAGACATTAACTTAATTAATCTAGACTCCATCTCGCATCGGAATTGGCCAATTGCATGACTGTTAAATAACGAGGGTTATATTTAAAAGGTTTGACAAAAAATAAATATAGACCTTCTTAGCTATAATACAACTTCTTCCTTTTATTCTTTGGAATTCGGAATTCTAAATATAACAAATGATGATGCCAAAACTTTAAAATAAACAATAACAAAAATTGGTGTTTGCCACCACTTTTTAAAATATTAATTTAACAAACGTTATGATAAAATAAATACTGTTTAACAAATTATATATACATGAATTAATCAGAACTTAAGAAAAACAACAACAAATGTTGGTGTTGCCAACACTTTTTAAAATATTAATTTACAATTATAAATAAAGGAACGAAAATCGTTCCGTAGTGGAGACATTATATATTATAGGAAGAGTATGAACTAATGGTAGGAAAAATGATCTCTTACTTTAAACCCAACCAAAAAATAAAATGAAGTTTTTGAGCAGCAGTTTAAATCTGATTATGATGAGCCATGAAAATCTGTATTTCTTATTAAAAAAATATTACTTTAGCATTTTAAAAAAATTCTTAATAAATAAGAAAAATTTCTGTTTGAAAGGAAATAAATGAATGTTTCGTCGTATTTTCTAATTAAAAGTGAAATGACATTTTTATTAGATTATTGATAAAAAATTCCTTTGCAGGAAGAAATGAGTTTTGTCACATATTACTAAAAATGTTCACACAATTGGGTTTTATCTTAATAAATCGAAAAAGTTCAATAATATGTTAGTTTTCAAAAGAGTTTATGGCGAGTTCAAGAATTTCATGCATCCCTTTAATTTCGTTATACATAATGAATTCATTCATTTATTTCTTCCCAAGGAAAAATTTCAGATAAATAATTTTGCCTTTATTTTTAGTGTATTTCAAAGCAAAAATGCTTGCTTTAAAATAAATTAGCTATTTCGCATTTTCATTCTTGCTTATCTAAGCAGAGCATAAATCTAAACGAAAAGCCATTTTATCTTGGACATGTTAATTTCCGCATGATAGTTCACTTTTCGAAACTTTAGCTAACTTGATTTATTTCTCCAAAAAGATTAATCATTTCTTCTGCAACGTTAAAAGATGATGTTTCAGAAAAAGCTAATTGATTCTCAAAGCGAATTTTAGGAGCCCTCCCCCCACTCAAATTTATATATGTTTTTATACAAAAATAATGTTTATTGTTATATCAAAAAATAAATACATATATTTTTCAATAAGTTAAATTCATAAATTGTTTGATACTGACAATAAAATTAACTTTATTTTTAATTTTATCTCAATTTTATTTGTAGAGAAAACAAATTACAAGAAAATGACTGAGCTCAAAAATTTACCCAAAAGATGATTTCAAACAATAAATATATGTATCCTTTATTGACCAAAAATAACAATGCAAATGATAATAAGATAAAATAACCAATCGAAAAATTATATTAACATCTAATATTTGTAAAAAAAATATGTAACTAAATAAATTTCCCTAACTGCCTTGTATTTGACTTTGGGTTATTTTGTTAAACTAGGATAAATTAATGTCTTATTTAATATGTGCTCTTGCTAGTTTCGATGTAATTGAATTTTTATTCGATTTTTTAATTTTTGTATTTTTTAAATTAAGTGTTTTCATTAACTTTTCGTAGAATCTTAATGCGATTAAAGAGAACTTTAAGTTTGATGACAAGAAGACTGTACAACTCCAATAAAGAAAGCTATTCAGTAGCAGTGAAATAAACAGAAAACCATGCTATATGACTTAGTACACTGGAAATAATTATCCAAACTGTCAAAAATGTGCAATAAATATAGATATTCAAGCTGTATGTTTAATCAGAGAAACACTCTTGACTTGTCCATATTAGAAACTTTGTCTCCTATTTGGCATACATTATCTATCTAATGATACCCTTAAATATGTGAGTGCTATTTAGAAGTTCCATAAATCTAAGTTACATACTTAAGACGCCGTTCCAGGAGTTAGTTTAACGCAATTCACTGTAATTTCAATTCAATTGAAATAGTTAAAAAATATAATAGTTTTAAAATACAATTCTTTATAATTAAAGCTTTTAAGATACACAAGAGAACTTTTCAAAAATGGTTGGAATGAAAACTTAGAAGAAATTTTTGAAAGTTTGCTTAAATTTAGAAGTGCAAAAATAATAATTTACAATATCTAGTTAATTGGACATACGTTTCTGAGATTTTCACATGGTAAAGGGTTTACGTATTTCCCATTCCCAAAAGTGTAAATTGCAAATTATTTAGTACATGAAAACGAACAAAAGAAAGGTCTTTTATACAAACAAGGTTGACTTATCGCAATTTTGTAAAATATATATATAAATTCTTTAAGAACCTTTTTAAAATTATAATTAATGGTGCATTTTAAATGCAAATATATAATTTTTTTTATTTCCTTTGAGTGGGATCTTCTCCAGTCAAGATGCTCACGAGCACTGAAGTCAAAATTTATTACTAAGTCTGGATATAATATAATAACTGCAGACTTCAACTCATTCACTTTTGCTACACTAATGTAATAGGAATATAATAATAGAAGTGTAATTAAAATGGGAAGTTTATGCTCTCTAATTAATTTTTATTTATGCTCAGCTTTATTTGCATACCTTGTAAATCATTCAATACATAAAAAGCTTCAATTGTTAGACGACAAAACAGGAGATAGCATTTCCTATTCGATAATTACGCAGACAAAAAAAGGGGGGTATTTTTAACTGTGCCCAGTGTAACTATTTTGTTCTTTGCAGTGGTATAAAAATTCTCTAACAATTTTAAAAACATTAAAATATATTTTCATTTAAATGCGTTAGCTGATCCTGTAAAAAGAAATGAATTCACAACCAATATTTTTAAAAGTAAATTCCTTAACATTAATATATTATTGATTGAAAAATTCTATTTTAATTAGCCCTTTATACTGTTGCAATTTTGCTTTCACCTCATATTTGGATCAGAAACTTTCTTTTCTTGAACATTTAAAATAACGAGCATTTTTTTTCTATCTTGTTTGCTTTTTATACGTAAAATCCACTTTTTACCATTTTGTACACATTTGCATCAAAGGCACTAAACGCAACGGTTTAAAACCAAAGTTACTGCAGGTAAATAGTTGAGAATAAAATAAATATATATATAAAATCTGAAAATTAAAAAGGGTAATTAGGGAAAAGTGATGAATAATTAGGCCTCTTTATAACATACCATTCATAATATTAGACAGTTAAATAGCTAGAATTCAGTAGCAATTTTGTTTTCTAAGAATCTTGAAACAGTAAGCCATTAAAATATATGGACCTTCAGGCAATACACACAAATTAAGGCGATAAGGAACTCCAATAAATATTTTTTACAACGTAATTTACTTAATCGATTAAAGCCAATACCAGATTTATAGAAATGCAGTATCCAAATATTGTAAAATGTGTTATTATATCAACTTACTAAAACCTCCATTTACTGAAAATGGAAGCAAATCAAATAATTCAAACATATATTTCCAACAAATTTTATTTTATTTAGATGTACGGAAGAAAAAATGATAAATCTAGCAATAAACTAATAAGTAAGAATTATCATATGCCAGAGCCAGAATTTAATAAAAAATTACTGTAAAATCCGCTTGTGGTAATGGAATTTTTAATATAACCCGATCTGTAAATGTGGATAAAATTACATAGAGGAAATTAATATCTTATTATATTTGGGAAGAAGTAACCCAATTAATTCCTTTAATTCTTAAAATCAGCCAGTCAAAAATTATATTCGTCTGCATTAAACCCCAGTTCTTCACTTATACTTATTTATGTATTTCAGCAAAAATATCTCGTATAAAAAATAGCGTGAGAAAACATTGCCCTACAAAATTTTGTTTGAAGTTTTTAAATTTTTTTTTGTAAAAACCATCATTGATCAATTTTTATTACTCTATGATACCTTACTTTAATAGTTAACTCACTTTTATTTAACTTGGCTTCTTAATTTTAACTTGACCTTTATGAAAAAAGGGATGTTTGTTTTTTATTTTTCAATAACTTCCTTAAGTGAGAGTAATGGAACTTTTTGTACTTGTGCTTCCTGGATAAGGATATATAATTGTAATATTTTATAGCATAGCCGATTAATATAGCATAATCGATTAATTAGAACATAGCAATTAATCGATTAATTAGATTTAATTTTATGGAATTAACATAATAAAGCTTAATACTACTAGAGGTGAAATGAACTTCAACATTGTATTATATTTATAATAATTAATTACAAATGAAAGACTAAAAATGAGAAAAGATTTATTCTTTCTTGTTTCATTGATAAAAGGTTTTAAAAATATTTTTCATAAATTTAAATTTATCCAAATATGTTTCACTCTATACCTTGTTCCGCTCATTAAAATTGTTCCCAAGATCTAAAACACATGAGTTGAATGAAAAATTTGGCAAAGTGATATCAATTTATATTTACGAATAAAATTTAAACTTATGAACCTAATTCAATATCAAAAATTGAGCACCATGTAGTAGAAAAGGAATATAACATTGCATTTCGTGCTATTAAGGATACACACTACAATATTTCTTTAAAAATTTTAACTTTAAAATTCCTGTTTTTTAACAATAGATCATTAATATATGTCTAAGCTCATTCGCGTGAGAAAAATCCTAATACACTAATTATTAATAAATGAATTAAAATTTAATAAGCTAATTAGCATATTTTTTGAAACATGATACCTTAAATACTAATTTGTACAGATACACCATGCTAGTTGGAAATTATGCCTAATCTAGTTGGAAATTAAGACTAATCTAATAATGCCTTAGTCTTTATGTTGTCTGCCTTAATCTAGTTATAAAAATATATAGTTTTTTAAAACAGTTTTAACATCAACGAGGAATAGAAAAAGCGAGATTTTTTCCTGTAATTTTAACATTTAAATAGTTATTAAAAATTAATTTCTATAAATGTAGCTTTGATTGGGGCGCAAAACATCCACTGTTTTATACAGAATACTTTTATATATAAATAATTGTATTTGGGTAATTTCTTGTTGAGTTATGATTGTTTGAATGAAGCAACATAGTGTAGAAAAATACCATTCTTCAAAAATCGAGTTAAAAAAACCGGAACTAGAGTTTTTTGTGAATGTACCTCAAGAAAAATCCTTATAACTCGAGAAATATTCCGAATATTGACATATTGGTATCGTTTGAAAGTTAAAGGATCAGAGAAAATTTTGTAGCAATAAAAAATATTGGATATTTTGAACGATTTTCGAAGTTTCAAGTATGTACGTACACCTTAAATGACATGAGTCAGAAGTTTTCCGAAGCAATTTTTACTTTCTCCTATTCATAATAATTATTGATATATGTTGTAAAGATTTATATATTTCATTATTGTAAGGTAAGAAAAGTGTCAAAAAATTATAATATGTCAATTTCGAAAATCTCAAAGTTTGAGATGTCTTTGAGTCCTAGAAACAAATTTGTGGAATTGAGTTTATCTGTGAACACGATTATTCAAAAACACTTTGAGATATCTCGATGAAATTTGATACACTGACTTGAGATAAAATTAGTAGATTTTTTACCAAATTTTGAATTAAGTCTATTCAGAAGTCTGTTCGATACAAGTGAATTCGATAACTATAACACATCAAGAACTAGATACCGAAATTTAGCATCTAAAATGTGGACTCTTATAAACTTTTAAATCAACTCTGTCAAACAATTTAATTTTTCATTCATGAAAACGTAATAAATCCAAAATGCAATGACTTAAATATATGATATTTGGCTCGTGATTTTATGACTATAATTGTAGTTCTGGGCTAAACTATGCTTCAATCATCTGGAGAAAAGACTTACAAAGCGTAATTGGTATTCTAGTGCTTGTATATTAGTTACAACTCAGAGATTAATCACCAAACATCGATGACCAATAGCCATTTTCATAACTATTTTTTTGTATATGGCATAGAGTTAAAAAATTCAGTTCATTTATCAAGTAGTATGTGAGAAAGATTCTGGGTTGTTGCTTCTTTAAAGTAAAAACTCAGAAAATATAAATTAACTGTTTATAATTTAGAAACAACAAACGCTCATTTATAAATTCATTTCTAAATTAAGGTAATAAACATCTTTAGATTCAACAAAATTAAAATACGAACAATAATAAAGAACTAAAAAACACCATAATGTTTCAATCCTAAAAAAAGCCAGAAATATTTTTCTTAAAGATAACATAAATAAGGAAAGAAAACTTTCTAAATTTTTCTCTATATTATTTGTTATTGCATGAGGTAGTGAAAAGAATCAAATATACTTTTTCCTTTTGGTAGTTAGGGCCCAAAGTATGGATCCCATTTAGTATCAAGATAGCACATCAAATTACATTTTAATACCATTTTGTGGTTTTTAGTTACAAATGCATATAGATAAAGCCAATAGGTCAACTCTCAAGCAAATATAGTACAAAATTTGTTTCAGATTGGTGATGAAACGATATATTAAATTTAATACATCTCAAGTAATAATTATTCGGATTATAATAATGTTATTTGGATGAATCCACAAAAAAGACTCTTTTTGACGGATTTTGTGGAATTCTTGAAACAGATGTATATTCATGTTGTGATACCAAATTTCATACCATACCATATTCATACCAAATTTCATTTGACTAACTTGTTTCAATTTTGAGTTTTCAAGCTCCACATACATTCATAAACAAACTGACACACAAAATCCCCCCACCCCAATCCCCCTATTTTTTGGATTCAGGGGTGTCTAAAGTTTTAAAATTCCTCAAAATATGATGGTTCGAAGTTTCTTACTTAAAAAAAATATTATGTATTTATATAATTCATATGGAAGAAAGAGAAAAACAATTGCTTGATTATTCTAGCGTTTGTTAAATGTGAAATCTATACAACCTATTGATTGACAGCATAAAGGTGGGTTCAGACGAGGCTTATTATTGTCCGCAATAGAAGATCCCGCCTACTTTTGTAAAATCACGTGACCGCAACGGGACAATGGCAAATGATTGTCCCATCGGGACAAACATTGTCCGCGTTGTCTCAAGTGTTCACACGGGGACAATGCCGGGACAACAGCAGAGAGACAATGTTTGCGGACAATAAAAAGCCTCGTGTGAACCCACCTTAAGACTATGACTTTGCTAAAGTTGTTTGCAGGAAATGTTGTGGACTTCCCTATATTATATATATATATATATATATATATATATATATATATATATAT
>JAPMOQ010056068.1:269034-350843 GCA_026543055.1 Argiope trifasciata
TATATATATATATATATATATATATATATATATATATATATATGATACCTGACTACTCCAACTCACCCGTATACATACAGATAGGGCAGAAATATATATAGTGAAAAGAGGTTACAAAAATGGATAAGCTGGGAATTACATTGTTTAGTGACGGCCTTTCGGCCTCTCAGATAAGAACTAGTCAACTCAGCAGCAAAACGGTAACCTTATAGAGGAAGGAACCGGGAAAGATGAATTCTCTTGAGTAAGAACAGAGAATATCAAATCCCTCTCTACTTATGAGGACAGCTAAGGTCAGACACTGCCATTCTTTTAGAGATGCATTTTTCTTTGATATTGTAAGCCATTTTTTTAATCCGTTATTCAATGATTGTAGCATTTTTTTTGTAATTGTTTCTCAAAGGGAAAAAAAAGCGATGCTTTGCATCTTATTTTAGGAAGAATATTTCATGTTTTAAGTGTTAGAAATTGTTTTAAATCTTTTTTTTTCTTTCAAAACCAAAATATTTCTTTTATGCTTCATATTCTAACATGATTTAAGATATACCACAAGAAAAAAAATTAGATTTAATTCAAAAGAGTAAACTTTGATTGCAATTTCATAAAAGTATTGTTCTACGAATTGCTTCTGATTTCTTATTTTGGGTCAATTTGGAATTTTTTATATTAAAATCTTCTTACCTTGGAAAATTTTGATCGCAGATAAGTTGAAATTTTTTTATTGCAATATTTTGAGTGTTCCTGCGTATTTTGTTAAATATGAATAATAGGCTAGAGAAACTGCATAAAAATGTATATTTCACAATGTTTTGAGTTACATATATAAACTCAAGCAACATAATTAATATTATTTTCTTCATTTAGAGTAACGAATATTCTTACCTCTAACTACTTAGAAATTAACTTTTAGGTATTTAGAAACTAAATACTGAGTCACTCATACAGTTGTCAATGTACAAATGAAAAATAATGAGTACATTTCAAAATGGTTTTTTTAAAGAATTTTTATTTGTTATTTTAATCGAGCTTTTGTTTCTTGATTAATTTACATTTTTATCATATTGACAAAAACAATGGACGATTTTTATTAATTGTTGCATGCAGCTTGCACATCTTTGAACTTTCATCTGAATTTACTTGTTCATGGTAATCTGCTTAAAATAAAATAGTAACATACTAAGAAATATTTGACATACAATTAAAACCAGTCTCATCTAAAATAAAAATTATGTCTCATCTAAATAATTTGAATTTTGTCAGGACAATTTGGATCCTAAATATTGTTACAATATTCAAGATAAGATCAAAGCATAATAGGAAATACCCTGGCATTTAACTCGAAAATTCCCTAGCTTTGCGTTTGGGAATTCCAAGTCTACGATAGGCTTTGAAAAGCAAGGCATCAATATGTCCGAAAAAATCGTATATGATTTTAACTCAATCAAATATTTTTATCTACTATACAGAGTTTGTTTCTTTTTTCTGCAATGTCTTTGTGTTAGATGATGATGAGTCTACATAAGTGTAGTTATTATCAAGATACTGATTTGCTAAGAAAATAGACCTCGCGGGATTAATACATAGAATTAAAATAAAAAAAGGTTATCTGTCCTTTAGAGACTGATATACCAAATATTGGTTATTATTGTAGATATTCAGAATAAGACCAGCTTATTCGCCACAAACATGAATCCACGCCGCACAACTAATTTAAACTGAATGTCCTTAAAGATCAACTGTCATTAATATTTCAATCTAAAGAGCTCATTTAACATGCTTAAGCATTCAAGACATGTCATTGTGATTTGATTGCTACATTTCTTTCTACATCATTTAACTTCTAGTTAAAGCCTATGTCCTGGCATAGGGATAGCGCGTCTTCCTCGTGATCTGGGTGCCCTAGGTTCGAATCCAGTTCGGGCATGGTTTTTCTACCTCTGTTCTATCTGTGAAATGTGGGAATGTGCCCTTATGAAAAAAGAGGCTGGTTAAGCGAATGAGTAATGCGTCAGTGGCTAAGTCATACTCTTGGCCCTGATTGGCGCTACTAAACCAAGAAGCGCATCCTATTGACTTAAATCGCTGTCTTCGAAACAGCGGGATTGTCCATTTGGCAAGTCACCGAAGAGCCGTCGTGTAAGGGAGTCTCTTGCACGTTAAATCTGTGAGGTCAAATGTCCTCCCGCTGGTGTGGTGTGGAGGGGGGTGCCATCTCAGGTATCATGCTCGTCATCTGACCATGGTTCAAAATTACGAGGTCCCGCACAAAATAGCCCTAGTGCTGCTTTACAACGGGATGTTAATATTAATGAAACTCAACTCCATTTGGCAAGGGCCATAAGAAACAACACAAAAACTTCTCGTTAAATATAATTTTAGTTTTATAATACTTTCAATTCATTAAACGTACAACTAAAGTGGCTATCATTCCTAGAAAGATTCAATATCTATTATATTTCTCTACTTTTGAAGAAGCTAATAATAATTTTTGATTATATTTTGTATTGCCAAACTAAAATACGTTTCCAACAAAATCTTCAGCGATTCATACAAATGAGTTTCACTTATTGGTTTTACTCTTTCATTTTAAAAATAATTTTTCGGATTTGTGTCTGAGAAAAAGGGAAAATAATCAGTCTTTTAAGTAATTTCCAACATTCTCAAGTACTTCAAATAAAATTAGTTTCAGATATCGCACTTTTAAACGAATTGCTAGCTTTCTTTAAATGAGGAAATATTAAAATACTAGCTGGTACCCGGCTCGTTGCTGCCGCAGAAGAAATTTTGGAAATAACGTTTGAAACTTAAAATAACTGTCTCGTTTAATTAGGAATAATATCGTAGACGAATACATTCATTTAAATTGAACGATATTTAAAAGAGAAGTGTAATTAATTTTTATTCTATTCTTTTTTATTTTATTATTAAAGAGCTTTAGGGTAGGCAATATTTTGTTTTGTTGTTTTTCAGTCTTCAGAAGAAGCAAATTAATTTCTTGACTGTCCGACTTGTAGTATGCAACATTCAACTAGTTATATGAAAATATTGTGTTTTTGGGCGAGTTAATTTAATAACAATCCTTGGTTAATAGATGCGGTAAATCGATCCAAAAATAATTTTTATATATTACATAATTTTACTATGCTTATAACCATCCCGTAGAGACAGTAATAAGTATTCGAAGTTTTATCGCAATCCAATGAGAGATACGGCAGGACATAGAGACAAACATTCATTTTTATTTATATAGAAGATGTATATACTGCTCTCATGCTTTCGAAAAAGGCAGCCGAAATTTGCGACTTAGATTAATATAATTATATTAATGTTCCGTATTTAAGCACCTTTTGGGTTGTTTTGGAAAGGACCGCTTAATTTTGAACTGTAGTCAGATGACAAGACTAGAATGCCTGAGCTGTCATCCTCTCTCCAAACTATCGTAAAGTACCGACGGGAAGATACTAATTCCCGACTGATTTATAACATGAGCCAGACTCGCTCACACGATGGTTCTTCGGCAGAATCAAATCTCGAACTTGGAGGTGCATGAAGCAAAGATCTTACCATCAAACCTCTGAAATCCTACAACTCATAATATTAATTAATTGCCTAACAACTGATGTCAACAGTTGTTACTGTAAAAATTAATGTAACAAAGATATTATCGTAATCGCTGTCAGCTGTTACAGTGATTACGAAAGTATATTAGTATCCATTACATGAATCCATTATATGCCAGTTGATATGACCACGCAGAATTATGCAGCTTATTCAATGATATCCATAAGATTGAGATTATGCAATTTGTTGATACAAAAATAAGATTCAAGGAATAAAATTAAAACAATATTTCGAAATTAGAGTATTTTAAAAGTTTATTAAATCGCACATCATTGACTTTTCTAAATGTTCATTTCGTACCATGTTAAGTGTGGTTATAATTAAAGTGCAATTGTTAGAAAGACTTTAAAAGAAAAACTATTTGCAGTATGTTCAACAAATTTGGTATATGTAATATTTACAACATGGGAAAAAGAATTACACAATAAAAAATTAGTTCAACTTTTTGTCATAGGTGGAGTTTTTTAACGACAATATTTATACATTGTACTCATAATGTTTTTCATTGTTAAAACATGAAATGCATTATGTATTACAATATTTGTTCAATATTCATTTTGGGATCCTTCAAGTCCTATCAAATGCTGTAGACGCAAGTAGCGTGATCCACAGTAGCCCCTAATGTTTCCTGCTGAATTTCAAGAACATGCATAGTACTGCTGCTTTCTAAAGCAACAGCAGAGTTATGTATGTCCCTGCAGGTGTGATATTTTTAATATCCCCAAAACCAGAAATCGTAAGGATTCAAATCAGGTCACCACACATTTTGAAAATATTTGCTAACTATACGATTTTCACAAAATATTCGGTAAAACAGTCATGTGCCCAATGAGCAATGTGAAGTGGTTCTCCATCTTGCATGAACCGAGGCAGTTTCTGTCTGGCAAAGCGCAGGGATCACATTACTTTCTAAAATTTGAGTAACTAGTGCATGTTACGATCCAGCAAACTAGCTCTGTTGGTGTAAGATTGTCGACCCATAACAAAGTTAGCTGGCATAACACACCAAACTATAACAGACATTAAGTAAAGTTAGAATTCATTGGAATTTTATTGATCCCATATTTAACAAATTTTGTAATCATTGCCCATTTCATATTTTAACAAGAAAAAATGTTATAATTACAATGTATAAAATAATTATTAAAAAGCGCCACCTATGACAAAAATCTGAGCTAATTTTTTATTGTATAATTCATTTCCCCATGTTGTGAATATAACATACTAAATTTCTCGAACGTACTCCAAGTAGTTTTCCTTTTACAGTTCTTCAAAAACTTGCACTTTAATAATAACCACCCTGTATAATTATGCCATAATTGCATAACATTTCCCATTCTCAGCTCATACCTAAATAACAAAAAATTAAGCAAAAGTAAAACATGATTCTTTTAAAAGTTATCCCAAATCTAAGTAATTAGAAAAGACCATATCAATTTTCTAATAAATAAATATACATATTAGATGCTTAATATATAGAAAGATAGATATTTAACATAATTATTAGGCAGAAGGTACTTGAAAAAAGTCTATTTGAAATAATACAAACTGAGAGCTCTTCATCAATAAATATTTATAAGAATAAAAAAATTAGAAAGTAATTTCTTTAACAAAATTATGACATTTGAAGCAAAACTGTAGCAATATGAGGTCTAATAGAGATATTCTGAGTTAATGGTAATTTCAAACATATTTATAAGTATTATATTATGTAGCATTAATATAATAACCTTAATGAATTCTTAGAAAGGATCTTTCTCCCATTATCTATTGTGTTTTAATTTCTTCCTGGTGATAATTAAAGAAACTCATACTTTCATGATTTTCTTTTGCCTCCCACATTTTTGTTTAAAATATATATTCTACATTTAATAGAATGGCAAAATTAATCTTTTTTATCAGTTTTTTTTCAACCAGATTAATCATTAATTCACAGCCATTCATTCAATATTTATCGATTTGTTCATCACGAAATTTTAAAATATTCTTTGTTCTTTGGTAATTGACAGCTGTGTAAAATTTGAGAATCCTAATACAAGATGAAACGAGAGGAGAATTGATTGCAAAAAAACATTCGCACAAGAAGAAATGTGAAATAAAATTTTGTATTTACTCAAACATTGTACTTTGAAAGTCGCTATAAGAGAATCAGGTTTATATGCCAACTACAATTTAATAATATACCATAGAATTATGAATTTATTTAAAAATTGTGTGCACACGGGCATGTTTATGTACACAATTTTCTTCAGAAAAAACATTGTAAAGCAAATGGATAGAGTTCTGAAATTGTGGATATATTATGCCTCCTAGTTAACGTTTTGTTTCAAAAACGCTTGATTTTTTAATTTTTAACACTTTGTTTTTCTCCATATTTTTACTATGTATGTTATTATTATTTATTATTATGTTATCTCATATGTTCAGAAATATTTTTTTTCTCTCTATATTTTTCTCTAATATTTTCCTCTTTTAACAATTATCATAAAATACATTTTCCGTGTTCTTGGCAGTGAAAATATCAGACTATAAATAGCTTTGCTTTTCATGAGTAAAGAAAAACTGGGAATAAGTTTTTACTCTATTTGTTATGAATTATTTATCACATATTTTTCTGCTATAGTCCAAATATATCCAGAGAAACCGAAAATGATTTTTATTTTTACTTTTGAGCAAAAGTATAATTTTAAAAACTTTCATACCCTGGCTATAAAGTACTGCTACGAACGTGACAAGCTTTTTAACCATATTTTTTTTAATCAAAATAGTTCAGCAAACTTCCTTACTGAAGTTTTTAGTATAGCAATAATATTGATGATGGGATTTTTACATTAAGCGAATTCCCTTTTCCCTATAAATATTACACAATAAGATTTTTTATACATTGTATAAATATTATACAATAAAACATTTTAATGGAAAAATTTTATTTCGCTTTTGTTACTAGATTATCCTTTCCACAATAATAATAATAATAATAATAAAACTACTTTTGTCCAATCTTTTTAAATAAAGTCAGAGTTTCGCAAGTACATCCAAACCATCAAGATATGTTTACTGATATTAATGAAGTCTTTTTTATGGAATCTTTTTATGATGACGAAATATTCTTTTATTACACGTCATTTCATGTGGTAGCGGCATACTTTTCTGGTGAAATTACTGTTTAGTTTAGTTATATTAACACCCCGTTTTGAAGCAAAATTAGGGCTATTTTGCCACAGAACTCGTCACTTTGAAGTGCGGTCAGATGACAAGGACGACATCTGAGCTGGCACTCCCCTCTCCAAACTTCCACATCCCACCACACCAGAGGTAGGGCCCCGATGGATTTAACGTGCACCAGACCAGCTTACACGGCGGTACTTCGGTGGAATCGGGCCTCGAACCTGAAGCCGTCCGGTTCTGAAGCCGAGGCCTTACCACCAGGCCCCCGCGGCCCCCGGAGAAAAATTCTGTGGCTTTCAAAATTTATAGGTTTAAGCTGTACATTCACACTTGAAACTTAACTGTAGATGACAAGGCAATACCTGACCCAATACCTGTATTTTTATTCTCCCATTTAACACCATTTGCAAAACATTTTATATGACGTTAGATTTGCACTTCAAGAAATCGTATACATGAAAAATATCCGTTGGGAATGCGTTTCAAGCATGAAACCCCAGTCTTGAATCTGAAAACTTTCTGTTCATTTCCATCTGTTTCTTTGCCTTTTTTAAAATTAAGACGTACGTAGAGACTTAATACTCAGGAAATCGTTCAAAATATCGATTTTTTTATTCTTTCAAAATATTCTCCGATTCTTTAGCTTTCAAACGATAATATGATGTTATTAAAATTCTAAATATTTCTCCAGTTATAAGGATTTTTCTTGAGGTACTTTCAGAAAAATTCTGATTTCGGGGTTTTCAAAACTCATTTTATCAACTCAATAAGTAATTAACCAAATAAAATTATTTATATGTCAAAACAATCTGTATGAAACAGTGGATGTTTTGAGCCTCAATCAAAGTTATATTGACTGAAATAAATTTTTAATAGCTATTTAAAAGTTAAAATTACATAAACAATCTCGCTTTTTCTGTTCATCGTCGATAAAAAAATTAGTCAAACTATATATTTTTATAAAATGATTAAGACAGACAACATGAAGACTAATATGAGGCATAATTTTCAACTGAAATTGTGTCTCTGTACAAATTAGAATTCAAGATAAAAAATATACAACTCATTAAATATTGAATAATTTATTAAAAATTAGTGTAATATGATTTTTTGTCACTGAAATGAGTTTAATGACTTACTGCGAAAAAACCGGATTTTTAAAGTTACAACTAAGAAAAAAGTGTGTATGTACACCTTAAATCTAGTATGTACATAAAAGATACTAAAACCACGAGTAAGCGAGCGTATTTATATGAACACAGACATAGAAAAACCTTGCCTTACCAATGGAGTCAAATTAGCCTAGCCTAAATACATAGTATCTACTAATGCTCCATCACTTAATATCCGAAATGGAGCAACTATAGTCTAAAAGTGGTGTCTAGTTATAGTGAAGTGTCCATGGGCTATAAGATCAAACAAATTACAACGCCGTCTAACTGAAGAATTCTGATTTAACTTCCCTATTTCGAAAGCGACGTGAGAAGTGTTATTAATTCAATTACTAAGACGCAGAGCGTCTTTGATTTAGAATGAAAAGATAACTTGCACATGTTAATGATTAGAAGAGTTTGAATGAAAGGAACATTGTAGAAAATTTTGAAATTGCGACCAATTTTTAACATCTGGAAATGGTACATCTTTGGAATATTTCCAATTATTGTATTAATATGAGTAGTGAGGAATGAGCCTAATAATGAGTGTTTCTTATATGTTTCGTGATGCTTGTAACTATTGACGATAACGAGGATCGAGCTCGTAGCCTTAGAGTTCGTTGTCACTCAACACGACCACAAGACAAAAGGGATCACTCAGGCTTGAGGTTTTTATCTGGCTTATTAAGCTTCCACTACGTGCCTCAACTTTAGAATGTGCGTTCCACGGTTTTAATCTAGTCATTAATGCATTCAGTGTGTCTTTACCAAAACCTATTTCCAATATTTTGAATTGCTTTCGCAATAAAACTTTTACAACGACTTTTGCCTCTATGCAGGGAAGTAATTGTTTCATTTCGTAGGGCATATACATTTTAATAGGCCTAAGCTCTACTTTTATGATTTCTCATAAGTCTGAAATTAAATACAGAAGGTTCAATATAGTTGTTGTCACACTACATATGTTTCAAAAAATAAGTAATGAGTAATATCTAATAATTAGGCTTAGATTAACTAGTTAACATACAACGAATAAGTTTTCAAGTATTTTCTTAAAATTATTAAGAACATTGCTTTATTTAATATTTATTTTTTATCATTTTTGGAAAAAATATAACATACTAACTATCAATCTCAATTAATAATTTAATTGCCTTTGCAGTTGTGTTAAAAATTATTAGTTTTATGTTGCTTGTTAAGAAATTACCATTTCTACACATCATAGAAATAAATGCTAGACACGAAAAATTTTCTAAATAAATCAACATAGAAAAAAAAAGAAGATAAGTTTTACGCTGAAACAATAATTTTAATATTGGAACCATGTACCGAAAAACATATGTAAATCGTTTGAAATAGAAGCTTTCTTGATGGTCTATAAATTTCTGAAGATTTATTTAATAACAATAGAAATTATTTTGAAATGCAGAAAATATACTTATTATATTCTGCAGTTGAAAATGTGAGCAAAAGAGGGCAAATATAAATACGAAATATTTATGAGGCCTATCTGTTAGTTTCGAAGAGTTATAAAACACTTTTCCCACTGCTTTAGTAAATTTCCCAAATGAAAATGTGCTAACAATTTTTGTAAAATTATCAATGAGTACTGTTTTTTTAACTGAATTTTATAGATACATTTACCTCGGGGATCAATACTTAGGAAATATGGCATTTTCAGCGTCGAAATGAAACGAAACATTTAGTGCTTAGAGATGAAATTTTGAAAATGTTTTAATTTTGTTTATACAACAATAACAGTGATACAAGGTCAAGAATAGTAATATGTATGAGCATATTTCACCAAGCCTTTTCTAAACCACTGTGACTTATACATGGAAAATAGAATAAGATGCAATGGAATGGTGACAAGTTGTTCATAAAATTAATTGTATGAATATTGACATATTCAAATTAAATATATTAGAAAGTTACATATTCATTATCAATTTTTTCGTAGGTATAACATTTTTTGAATAAAAACGTTCAAATAACCCAGAGTAAGGGGTTTCCTCTAAACATTCCCGCATACTGTTCAATGAAGGTCTTATAATTTTCTGCACCACATAAAATTATGGAACTTGGTCAAGGCCGTCACACGGAATAAGCAAGTAATAATTGCGAACAATGGATTTTTTTTTGTTTGAATCTTACATCTTTACTGAATCTATTGCGGAGAATGTATGTCGTCAATAAGATGTTTTGGTCACCTTTCTGCCGAACGAGTGAAATGAAAATTTAACTTGGATTTGCAGTTGTAGACACAAGATCCCAGATCAAATCTTACATATTTAAATAATTGTGTTAATAAGCTTTTGCAAATTTTGATAAGAATTTACATTTCAGATTCTAAACTCGGCATTAATTACATTTTTTAAACTCTTTACATTTTGAATTTATAGAATTCTCTTCCATTTGAATATCTGAACAAACAGATTTCTTTTGAATATATTTTAATCGGAATTTGGCAAATATCTACAAAGTGGGACAGTAATCCGTCGGTCCTTAAGTCTGTTTATCAAATTTCATCTTTCATTCCAAATCGATTTTCAGTTATCGGATTCATAGATAGACATATGCTAAAAATTTGAATTCAAACCCAGGAAGATCTTATACGCGGAGATTAACCAAAATATCGAGTTCGAATCTTTTGGAGATTAAAGTATTTTCTCAATATATCGTATAAAAGTCTGCAAAAAAGGGACAAAATTCTTCCTGACTTGAGGTTACAATTTAGAACTCTCAGATTGAGCTAAGGAATCGATTCTCAAAAAAGGGATTTTAATTTCTTCGTTTCACTCTGAACATTTTCGGCATGCAAGGTGGTAAAACTTAATTTTCATCAGAGTCCCGACTTTGAGTTATTTTAATGCCAGTTACCACAACGATAGTTCATTCTGATTGTCCCACTACGAAACAGAAAAAAAAATTATTGAATGATTAAAAATCGACACGAGAGGAAAAAGTTTAGAACATTCAAAAACTTTTCTTGTAAAAAATTACAGCTTTATCCTCGAAATATTTCTAATTATTATAACTTATATAAGTATTTTTAAGTATATTAAAACCCTTTCCAATCCTATATTATTAAATTAGAGCTACTATGAGTGAATATCATCGTTTTTACTCAAATTTGAAATTTTTTTTGTCTGTGTTTAATAACATTAAAATTATTATTGATGGAATTAAGAAACTCAACAAAATCACAAAACCTTTTGTGCTGTGAATGTAAGTAGTAGATAATGTCTCAAGCATAGCTAGTTTTTGGAAAGCATGAACAATACGCTCGAATTCAAGATTTGAAATTTAGTTATGAATGCAACTCATATAATTTACAGAGTATAAACCGTACATGAATATTTATAATGTAAATATAGTATAACTGTTTATTAAAGTATCGTTAATCACAGAACGAAGCAGCATGACGGCTCGTAGGATAATAATAGCTTCAGATCTGCATTCTGTACCTAGAATAAAGACTGCAAAGTGAGGAGATTAAATGAAAATTTTAGTAGAGATAATAGTTCTCGAAAACACACAAAAAAGGTACGAAATATTAATGGAAAATATTTCCAAATATTACAAAAAAAAATGCACGAAGGAATGAATAATAGATAAACTTTTGGTATGCGAAATAAATCAGGGACATGAGCAATAGAATGAGATTTTGTGTGATAAATAACAAATCAGTGAAGTCAGCCTTTTATAATTCGTCTCCATATTTAAACATAAGAGATTAAATGAGAAAATGTTTGAATAAATATTGGAACAAATTGTTAAAATTTATTTGTAAAGAATCGATGACTAAATCATAAAACAAAGCGTACAGGAAAAAAAAGAGATAAAGGAGTAGCCTTACTTAAAACAATAGTCAAAGACCCTAAAAAGAGCGCAGATAGAAATATTTCCTTATGTATGAATTATGTACGAGTTATATACTACGAAAGAAAGGGCTTGAAATAATATGAAATTCTGAATGAGTCTCAGAGTGGGATCTCAAGAAAAAAAGTTGAAGTTCGAAGTATTGTTAGTAGACACGAGGTAAATTTTCAAACTTCCAGTCATAGATTGAACATCAACTATTTAAAAAGACCGATATTTAGTAATGGAGACTTATATTTAGTTATACAGCAGTGTCAACAAAGAACATTCTATATATACTGTGAAATCAGCCTTCACAGGAACCCAAGACTTTTGAGATCCTCTGCTTTAGAAAACTTTAAATCTGCACCCATTTCAAGTCTATATATAAGTCTATGCATTTATAATAAGCACTGAAAGTTTCGTTTTGGCTTAGTTACATTAACGTCTCCTTTAAAGCAACGCAAGGGTTATTTTAAGATGGGCCTTGTAATTTTGAGCAGCAGTCAGATGACGAGGACAACACCTGAGTTGGCACCCCTCCCCATCTAAACCATGCCAATGAGAGGACGTATGGCTTGACGGATTTATTGTGCAACATACGCCCTTATACGACGGTTCTTCAGTGGAATTGTGTCTCTAACCTAACCCCCTATTGCTCACAAACCGTGATCTTACCACCAGACCACCGTGACCCCATTAACAATGAACTGGAAAGAGTCAGGCAGTGACTTGCTCATTCAAGATTAAAGCTTTCTGCACATTTTATTTTGTCATATAATGTTGGAAAGAGAGTCTTGAATTTGTTATAAGCAGTGTAACATCGCGGAAATTTATCATTTAGCATCGGGGAAATTAAGACGCGAATAAGCTTTTGTTCTGAAAAGTAAAGTACTACTAATATCGATATTTTGTTACAAAGATATTTTGAACTTTCACTCCCCAACTTGAAGACGGAATGGTATCGTTCAAGGGATCACATCTATAAATGAAAACTTTTCACACATATACCTAAGTGAAACGTCAAATATGTTGAAGATTTCATGATATGTGAAGATAATGATAATGATTTAAGATATGTGAAGTATAATGACAAAAGCGCATACAGTAGATTATTAATTCTTTGGTCTTAATTTATTGATTTTGTAAATCAGGCTTTGGATATTGCCGAAAACGACTTTCAACAAACTCCATGCTCTGTTGAAGATTTAGAAAAAGTTCTCCCCAAAGTTGAGAGTACATAAATCAGTTTATTTCCCAATAACATGAAAAACCTTTGCAGTCAAAGCGTGGTTGCGAGAAGTTACCACATATCTGCATATACTTCGGCAGATTTTTTCCAAAATAAATTCTCTGCAAAAATTAAAATTAAAAATAAACCATTTTTTTTGGAAAACAAATACTTGTTTATCTTATAATCTTATTGTACATGTAATCATGACTCCTTGGATTACAATTTAGAATGCCTTTATGTGTGTCTATATAAATAGAAAACCCCATTCAACTTTTTGGATACATGCGTACTGAATAAGTGTAATCCTGAAATATAATGTTTTTGTGTCATTATTTAAATTTCGTCGGGTTTATCATAAACAAGCAGGAATGATTTCCCAGAATTTTCCGCAAACTCCCTAACGTATTTAATCATATTTAGCTGCATAATTTGGGTAAACAATTTCAAAAGAACCTAGCAGCTCACAATCTTTGGCAGTTTGTTTTGATTATTAATCGGTGGAATACGATTAATACACAAGTAGCAGAACACTGAATATATGTTTGAACATTTTTTCAAAACCAACAGAAACCAAAATTTGACAAATAACTACGATTAAAGGCTTAAATCCCATACTGAAGTTCATATATTTAAGTCATAGAATTTTACAATTATCGCGTTTATAGCATTTGAAAGTACAAATAAACAAACGGTCAACCATTTAAAAGATATAGTTTAAGATTTGGCATTTATAATATAGATGCTAAAACAGCATATCAAATTGTAGTGACCTAAGATATGACGTCTTTGAATTATCCTGTTTATAAGCAAAAGAAAAGTCCAGATGGCTAGTATATAAGGATTTCGTTCTATATTTGATATATCTCAACATTATAGATGTTAAACATATATGCCAAATTTTATCTATCTAGAATTCTTAAATTTGTTGTCATATTCAACCAGACATACTTCCTCCGCACGGATTTTATGCAAATTTTGATAGAAATATACGAAACTGATGTTAAAATTTTACATAAAATTTCATCCTACTGCCTCAAAGCTTTTTTGACTTATTGTGATCAAACTTGACTCATATTTCCAAAAATGGGTTTTTTGGATTCAGGGAGGTTTGAAACTTGTAAATGTGCCCAAAATCTCGAGTTAGCTGCTTTGGATGATTGCAATGCTTTTTTATTGTGCATTTCGTGTAAGAGAAGATAAAAATTTTGGAGAATTTTAATCAATGATACTTAAATTAATCATACTTGATTTGTTGGTATTAAAAGAAACTGAAATTAAAAGCTTCAAATATTTATACATTGACTTCAAACAATGAAATTATCTATAGAAAATGATTGCTTTAAATATATAAAGTATTTAAATGTTAAAATATGTTTTGAGACGTTCTAGATGCAGATTGATTGTTACAAGTGTCTTAAGATATTAGACGCACTAGAATATAATTTGATTAAAAAATATTTCTTAAATTATCTTCAGAGTTACTCAGGATGTTCCCGATATTTAACTATAAGAATGGATAGTAATAAAACGTATAGTAAAGCCTCATGAGCCATACTTAAATAATTTCGTATTAAATTTTAATTTTTTAGGAAATTTAAAACAGAACTTCGATATGTAGTGACACAAAAAATTCTCCACAAGTATATAAAACATCCTAAAGGTTTTTCATATTAAATATTTTCGAGCCAAATTTCTTTAAGAAAGAAATTTTATTCAAATAATTCATAATTTAAAAATGGAATACATTTATATTGTACCTATGATGCCTTACATTTTGTAGAAATACTGAGCATATTAGGGTTTATTTTAAATTTAATCTTTAAATCTGAATGCAGAATATATATACCGAATAAAACTCAGTGGATTTAAAAAGACAATCCAATTTGTATGACTCATAAAAATAGCTCATATTTTGAAGATATATTATAAAAACACAAATAAAATTTCTTGCTAAGAGAAAGTTAATAAAAATTGCTATTCTTGCGACTTAGCTAAAAAAGTAAAGTCTGTATGGTTTATTTGCTTACATCTAAACAATATGTGATAAGTAGACTTTATATAACTGAATTTTTAGAAAATTACTTGCAGAATATTATAAAATATAAGTTTCCTATTTACCGAAAATTTATTTTTCTGATTTCTATTAAATATATATAGTTATATGTCAAAAGCACAGATTTAAGACAAGATATATAAAAGAATACATATTGACTAAAAGAAAAATGATTTGACTAGAACTAAGAAAATAGACTTTTTTTTTAAAATTCAGATGTCTGCAAAAGCAAAAGTGGAATTTTCAACTAAATTATTTTTAATGCATTTAACAATGAAATAATGTCTTTGCAATCAATTAGACTGAGGAATAGATTATACGTTCTGAGCATAATGTTAAAAAAGAAATTTACCTGCACAATGGAAAATGCATTTTACAATTAAACTTTTGCATGGCAAAGGAAATAGAATAAATCTACAGAATGCATTTTGTTCGTTAATAATCCCACTTCGCTCTTTAGATGACTTTAAAAAAAAAAAGAGAAGAACACACATATTAAACTTTTCCATTTAGTAATTGCCCATCCATGGAGAATCCTCCGATAAAGAATATTGCTATTATTTAAGAGCTAGTCGCTAAATTAATTTACGAGCTTGCTAGAATTCTATATATGGACTGATTGTCAAGTATTAAAGAGGCTTCACTCAATACCGTTAATGAACTAAAACGCTTTTATAATAATTTCTTAAAAAAATTAATAAATATTACGTCTTTTGTAACTTTCCGGTCATTTAAATCTATCTACATTAAGGCAACTATTATACAACTATTTAAATGAAGCTCAGCCTCTCATGTAAGTAATTCGAGAGGAATGAAAAGAAAAGAGAGAAACTTTTTGTTCGAATAAGAACCACTTTCCGAGAAGTGCTTTCGGAAACGCTTATTTGGAAAAGAAAGTTACTGCAAATTAATCAGACACAAATCGTGGATCTATTGATTGGGTCATACACTGAAAACAACGAAACTTTAAGTGAAGTTGGGCTGTATAATTACATCGAGAGTGCATGCTTCTCATACTTTACGCTTCTACGAAATTTCTGTTTCTGCAGTTACAAAATGAGAAAAATAATTTATCTAGCTTGTCATTTCATTGATGATTATTAGTATTTATATTCCTACTGTAGCTGATGAAGAATGTAATGATCAGTTGGTTCTATTGATCAAAATCCTATACCTAAACAGTAAGACCCCGCTTAACGCGGGGGATACGTTCCATCATAGTAGAGCGTAATGCGAAACAGCGCTAAACGAGGCTATCTTTACATGTAAATATTGGGGTTAGGGGAAGATGGCTAGGAAATTGGTTGGGTATTAAATTTAAAAAGTATGTTTTTTTAATAAAAATAAAACCAAACATTTATTTCTTAAAGCCCAAATTAATACCACATTATTATTTCTTGCAAAAATAAAAATAAAATATAAATAACAAAACGAATATTCTTAAAAAAACAAATAAAATTCTAAGTCAGTCATATTTAGTTAGCCTTCCGCGTTTTCAGTGTTCTGCCTTTTTGTGACAAAAGCATCTAATGTAGTTTGCCTTTTTCTTTTGCGTTGTTCTCTTAAAAGTTCTTCATAAATGGATAGAGCATCTCTAACGCCACGCCTTACTTTTGAGCTCCTGTCAAAATTCGGATCATTTTCAATGAATTGATCCATTATTTCAGTTATGGTAGACAAACTCCTTTTTACAAACGCCATCGAAAGTTCTTTTTGCTCTTCTGAATCACTGCTGTCAACATTTTTGTTTTCTTCTTGTTCAGTTAATTCCTTGAGCTCATTATTAGAAAGACTAGCCGCTGCTTCTTGAATTATTTCTTCGACATCTTCCACATTTACCCCTTCAAAGCCGGTTTGCTTCGTTAATTTCACTGTCTCTTCCACTACTTCATCCACATCGACAGAGTGTCCAACGTCATCGCTCTTACTTAAATCCGGCCAAATATTCTTCCATACTCCTTTCAAAGATCTTTCTGTTACCTCATTCCAAGAAAGGCCTATGTATGTAGGCCCAAGAAAGGCCTACAGGCATCCACGATGTTGTAGTTTTTCCAAAATTCTCTTATGGACTGGTTCTCTTCTCCGTCTGTTTTTTCAAACATTTGCTTAAAGGTTCGCCGCAAGTAATAAGCCTTAAAATTTGATATAACGCCTTGGTCCATTGGTTGAATTAAGGCAGTTGTGTTAGGCGGCAAGAAAACCACTTCGACTGGAATGCATGTTGTTAAGTCTGATAAATTTGTTGGGTGGTTTGGAGCATTATCAATTAACAGAAGTGCTTTTTGTTGAAGTTTTTTAATTTCGCAATAACGTTTAACAGACGGGTAGAAATGTTCAGTGAACCAATCCTGGAAAATTTTCGCAGTTATCCATGAATTTTTATTAGACTCCCAAATTACAGGTAAAGTTGATTTAGATATGCCTTTCATCGCTCTTGGGTTTTTGGAATGGTAAATTAGTAATGGTTTTAATTTAAAATCTCCGCTTGCGTTACCACCTAGTAGAAGGGTTAAGCGATCTTTTGCAGCTTTAAATCCTGGTGCCCGTTTCTCTTCACGGGATAGAAATGTTCGTTTTGGCATTCTTTTCCAAAACAAGCCTGTTTCATCAACATTAAAAACCAATTCTGGAAGATAGTTTCCTTCTTCAATTATTTTTTAATATCGCTGGAAATTCAGCCGCCGCTTTTGTATCACCACTTGCTGCTTCTCCTGTAATCTTTATGTTGTGAAGGTTATTTCGATGTTTAAATCTATTAAACCATCCTCGACTAGCAACGAAAGTTTCACTTTTGTCAATTGTCTCAGCCTGAATGTAATTAAAAATTCTTCTAGCTTTTTCCATTATGATAGATTGGCTTAATGACATATTGCGATCAATTTCGTCGTCAATCCATATAGACAGTCGTTTTTCCATTTCCTCTATGATATTATTTCTAGAACGGGTAATTCTAGTTGCAGAGCTTGACATAGTTGCAGTTGCCGATGACAGTATTTTTTCTTTATTCTTCATGATGGTCCTTATTGTTGAAGTTGGCAAATTCAATGAAGCACTAATTAGAGTTTGACGTTCACCAGAATCTTCTAATCACTTCCATTTCAGTTTTGTGTAAAATACTTTTTCTGGTTGCTTTCTTTTCTTTTTCATTATCACCCATAGTAAAAAGCTAAAGATCAAAATATTTGACACTGTAATATAGTATTAAATATGTAAATTAATACCTACTTACAATAATGTCAACAAATGTTTCCAATAATAAAAATATGTCTGTACAATACCGCACCAAACAAGAAATACAAGTACACTCTTTCGGATATGTATTTGAAAGCTATCGCTGCATAATATTTTGGGGAATCCCCGTATGCTGCGAGCGATTTCGTGGAATCCCCGGGTTGAAATAAAAGAGCGCTAAACCGAAACAGCGCTAAACGAAACAGCGTTAAGCGGGGTCTTACTGTACATAAAAAAATCCCCCAAAATTTCACACATAACTTCAGTTAAAGGCTTAAATCCCATACTGAAGTTCATATATTTAAGTCAGAGTTTTAGAGTTATCGCGTTTATAGCATGTGAAAGTACAAATAAACAGATGATCAACCTTTTAGCAGACATAGTTCAAGATTTGGCAAAGATTTATAATTTAGATTCTAAAACTGCTTATCAAATTGCTTATCAACTTAAGATTTTGCGTCTTTAAATTATCCTGTTATAAAAAAAAGTGAAGGCCTAACGGATGGCTTAGTACCTATAAGGATTTCATTCTATATTTGATATATTGCAACGTTATAGATGTTAAACATATATACCAAATAAAAAAAGAGCAAAAAGATGCTATATTTATGACATCATGAATAAAAATTGCCACTTTTTGCTCCCTGGAACAAATAAAAAATGCTTATTTACAAAGATCTATTACTTGATTTATATGATGGATAATACTGAGTACGTCTCCCAGACGATGTAATACAGTCCTTACAACGCCTAGGCATGCTGAGTATCAAATTATCGATCGGATCTTGGAGAATACTACACCACTTATCAGGCAATGCTCACCGAAATTAGAGTGGACATGTAGGAGGTAGTTGACGGGCTACAATTGGTGACCAAGCATCTCCCACGCACTCTACTGGATTCAAATCCTTTGAGAATAGTGGCCAGTTCATACGGGGGGGAATCCTCTGATTGCTGACATTCGTTTACGATGTTTGCAAGGCGAGGATGGGCGTTGTCATCCATAAACATGAATTCTGCGCACATGGCAGACCCGAAACCAACGTACATGCTATTCCAGAACGACGTCCTGATAGATTTGGAGTGCCATAGCTCAAATTGGAGCATGCAAGTCAGTTCTGGAACCAGAATAATTCCTCCTCAAACGAGCAATCCTACACCACCCTAACGTCGTCGTTCAATGATGTTCTCTTCGTCGTAACGGGTACTTGACACTCTCCATATGAAACTCCGGCGAGAATCTGACTGGAAGCTAAACCTCGGCTAGTTAGAAAATATCATGCAAGTCCAATGTTACGGTGTCCACAATGCATGGTCTCTACTCCAGGCTAACCGTAGTCAGCTGTGAGTTGCAGTAAGCAGAACAAGTCTGACTGGCTTACGAGCATATTGACTAATCCACCATAAGCGTCTGTACACGGTCTGCCTTGAAACTGTCGTACCAGTGACTGAAGAAAGCTGACGATCTATGTCTGATGCTGCTCTACGTTTTTTTTTGGTAGTAACTGCCAAATACTGGCCCTCATTCGGCGTTGTAACTCGGGGTTGACCTGTGCTGTCACGTTTACTCACATTACCATCATCTTGGAATCGTTGCCAAAGCCTGGAGATGAGGCTCTGAGCGATTCCAAGTTCATCGGATACTTCCAGATGGGTAAGACCACATTCGAGACGTCCAATAATTCTACGACGCAAAATATCACCCAAATGCGCCCTTTGTGTCCTAACTATGCAGTTATTGCAGTCTTATAAAGTACTTGCGAACACATATAAAACGCTTTCGAACAATTTTACTTCTTTGCCTATATTCCTTACACATCACTCTCTTACATTCTCGTCATTGTGACGTACTATCGGTGTCATCTGGTGGCTTTCTGAAATTTGCATATAATTTTTGAAGATGAGTTTCTAATAGTTTTTAATTTTAAAATTTGCAACAACAGCTTCTGAAAAATATTTTCATGGTATAAACTAATTCAACAAAATTTTTTAATAATATAAAAAATTGAATTGTATTGAATAATACCTTTACTTCATCGTTTGAAGCTAGATAATTGTATTTTAGGGAAGAAAGCCGTCGAAATGCAAGATATTTTTTCATGCAGGAATGCCTGTTCGAAGCAATTATCTTTGCTAAAAAGGAAAAATGCAAAAATAAATTATGTGAATATTCAAATGCCAATGGATGATAAGAAAAAAAATGAAATTGCGGGATTTATTAAAAATTTAATTCAAGAAAAGTATGATAAATTGTTTTTACTTGTAAATAGTGCAAGTATAAAAATGCTTATGCATTCAAAACTTGTTGCCACCTTTTAGCCCGAAAATTGTTAGAGAATAAGGCGACAATATGCTGAATGTTATTATAATGTAGCAAATTAATGTTTATTTCTTCGATGAAAAATACATATAAATCCATTTTATTCTTAAAAATTGTTTGAACTGGAGAGAAAAAGGTAATATATAAAAGTAAAGTAATCAGGGAGATATAAAAGAGGTAACTTAATTAATGTATTGAAAGAAGGAGCAGAATGCACCGCATTATTTATCAAACAAGTCAAACTTGAAGCAGGCTTTATAATGATAATCAGGATGTAGAGATATTAACTTAATTGTGACAAACTTTGTTTGGTATTATTTGCATATCGTTATAACAAATTTAAGAAAGTAAGGGATTAAAATTCTAAAGACTAAAGATTAAATAGAACAAAATGAGTCTTTCGGGTAGTTTGACCAAAAGTTATACGTAACAAGGAAAAGAATCCATTGTTATTAGAATAGTTCAGTCTGCTTCTATTTAATACAGTGATGGGGAAACTACGGCCCGCGGGCCAAGTCCGGCCCGCGGAAAGGTTTAATCCGGCCCGTTTAAGAGTGCCGTCTTGAGAATGTTCTTGAGTGTGAGAATGAATGACAGAATTTTCCAAGAATACAATCTTTAAAATTCACTATATCAAACAATAAGATTAAAAAATACGAAATTAATTTGAGAAAACTGTCTTCAGAATTTGAAAGGAGATTTCAGGACTTTAGAAAAATGGAACCAGAGTTTAGTATTTTTGCGACCCCATTCAATGTTAATTACGAAGAAGTTGATGCAAAATTTCAACTTGAGTTAATAGAACTGAACTGTAACACTCTCCTGAAACAAACTTTTCATACTGTGCCATTACTAGAATTTTATAAAAATTTTAAGTCCAGATAATTTCCCAAATCTAATTACTCATGCAATGAAGATAATGACAATGTTCGGCTCATCTTATATATGCGAACAAATCTTTTCAACAATGAAGCTTAGGAAAACTTCTTTAAGAAACAGAATTACAGATAAGCACCTTTCATCAGTTTTAAGAATTTCTGCTTCGCAAATGGAACCGGACTATGATGAAATTTTGATAAAACAGTCTCAATTTCATTTTTCTCATGCACCATCAACCAGTAATGACACCAGAAAATAAAGTGATAATACTTCACATCAAGAACTACACTAAATTCATTTTATATTTTGTGCTTATAATTTTCTTACCTTTTGCTTTTTTACTATTAAAATAATAAGTGTATGTAATAATATACATATGTATATGTTTATAGAACATAAAATTTTTTTAACGATTAAGCATTATTCTTTGGCCCACTACGATCGTCTAGTTATTACAAATGGCCCGTCTTATAAAAAGTTTCCCCACCACTGATTTAATAGATAGATTCTTTTGAAAAGGGGATTTTAAAGCAATAAATTTAGAAGAAAAAATGATTGGAATTCGGAAGTGTCGGTGAATGTAAAATCATAGGAAAAAATTAGTTTCCCTAATTCGTGTTTGAAAACTTCGATGAAAAATATATTTCACAATTCAGTTTATTTGCTTATAAGTCATTCCTTCCAAGACAGAAACAAAATCTTTATCTGATATTTTGTAAACAATCCTTTGTCTGTCAATTTCTTTCTCTATGCATATATATAACTAAATTTTCAATCAATATTTAAGTGAAAATAGAACGTAAATAAACTTAGCTTTTTAAATGCTTTTCACATTTTTATAGTATTATTTTTGTCTACCTTCATGCATTGCACCCTTTCCTTGGTAATTAAGATTTATATCGCTTTGTCATCTCTGTAGCATTAGTAAACTACAGCATTTGGAGTGAAGACAATATCATTTCACTTAATTGCCCGATACGGTCTGTAGAAAACGCTATAATTCTTTTTGTAATACGCAATGATTTCATCTCCTGATGAGCTAATTAATGCGTAATTTTCGAATTTTATTTAAATTCTATTTCTACTTTACTACTGATTTACAATGTTCCTTTGTTTGCATTGCAACATTTTGCGCATTTACTACGTGTGTGTTGAATATTTTCTCCCTCTTTTTACATATATTTTAAGCTTTTTATATATTATATATTTGATAAAAATATTCAAAATTCTGAATTAGGGAAAATTGAGTAATAAGAATATAATAATACTGGATAATTGCAGATATATATATTGCAGTTTCCAAATATTGAACACAACGGACCCTTTCACGAGACAACAATAAATAAACTTTGAAATGGAAGTACGCCAAAGCAAGAAAAAAAAAACTGGAGAAAGATATATATTTTTAGAAAATTCTTGGACAAATTCGAGCCTTTTCAATAAACTAAATATTGTCTGACACTTTTCAACCAATTTTTGTCTGAAAATTATATCCATTTGAACGCATTACTGAAGACTTAATTATGATAAAAGGGTCTGGGATATGATATTATTGGGACAAAATGTAATAAAATATGGTATATTTGAATGAAATTTAATAAGCTATTATAATTACTATCAATTACGCTTTTACTAAAAGAACATAATTTAATATCCAGATACAATGCATTTGATTTTATATTGTTATTGAGCACATAAAATTATTTATACTAATTATTTAGCGCATAAGAGATTAATTATCACTCACATTTATGCATTGTTGTATTAATTTATATTTCATTTGCTATTGTGTTTTATATAATTAGTAATCATCACCTGATAATTGCATATTGCATCAAGTTTTTGGGGTATAAGAACCATGGCGGAAATTTGATTCAAATGTGTTACAAGCAATGAGGAAACGTCATGAGAGTTTTTAAGACAGGTATGGTTGCAAAATATGTGAAATGTAAACGTGATTCTTGGAAGAGATAAATGTTAATGAAATGTTAACGTGATTTCACGATTACCGCAGATGCTTTTCTTTATTTCGAAAACATATTAATGATAGATAATATTCCTTTAAGAGTGTACTATCAATTATAGCTATAAAAATAATAAGAATCATCTGAGCCGGTGTCCTGGCATAGGGGTAGCACATCTTCTCCGTGATCTGGGCGTCCAGGGTTCGAATCTCAGTTTGAGCTTGGTTGTTCTTCCTTTGTGCTATCTGTGTGGTGTGTGAATGTGCCCTCTTGTAAAAAAGGATTGTGCAAGCGAATGAGTGATGCATGAGTGGCAAAGTCTGACTCTTGGTCCTAGTTGGCGCAATTAAAACAAGAGACGCACCCTATCGACTTAAATCGCTGTCTTCGTAACAGCGGGTTTGTCTAAGGGCAAGTGCCATTTGAAACAACAACCAAAACAGATTAACTCTAGAGTAATTCTACGTCAAAATAATTTTTGTTTGTGAAATTTTATGGAACACAATGGCGATTGGATTCAATGTTGCATCAAATACAATTACATCAATTGAGGGTGCTAAAATAATGCACGGATTTTATCATACTGATTATACTACAAAATGTTTAATCAGCACATCTTGATTTGAACAAAATGATGCGACCTTTCATCGGAGGGATTCTCAACTTTATAAACCTTTCTCACTTTCTTAGAACCATCTGCAAGATTAGGAATTGACAACTATATTTATCAGGTCTCATTTCAAGCCATTTATTTCTATGAGGCCATTAATTAGGCACAATATACCGATAAAATCCCCAAATCATGTGGAAATATAGCTGATAATCTATTTTGAATGTGTAGTCATTCTTTTGACGGCGCAATAGACCTTATTAATTTCGCACTTCGCAAATTTGAGGCTGTGGGGTTATTTCGTAATCATTGTTATATTATTTCTATTCATTTTTCAATAGCTGGCAGCTTTTAAATTCTAAGGGACTCCATTTGGACTAATAATTCACAATTTAATCTCATGGGAAAAATAACCTTAATAACTGGCACCATTAGCATGATATTGCATTAAAAATCAGACTATTTCAAGACACCCTTGAATGATTTCTTTCAGATGAAAGCTGAATAATAGGATATTTTGAAAAAGTCCAACGCTTAATTTTCAAATAAAATGAGCAAATCTTTATAATTCTGCAAGATGTAATTTTATTAAATTAATCTTTTTTCCATCCATTTTTAATTTAATGTCGTATTTAATATAAAGTCGAACAATTGTCATTTTGTTAATATTAAGTATTCATTTAACATTATAAATCAAGAAACAGTATGCGTCACCAAATTATGTACATTCGCTTTTTAAAATTATGAAGGAAAAATAGATTTACATTAATTTTAAGTATAATAATTTTAAGAAGAGATTTCCAGATTTAATGGCAATTAACAAATTATTATTAAAACCGCTAGAGCTGTATGAAATTCTTTCGAACAGAAGGAAAGAGAGGCATTTTTATTGAAAAGTGAAGCAACAGTAAAATCTTGGAAGATATATAACTTAGGGATTTATGAATTATTTTGAAGCAGATAGTCATTTCCTCATTTAAAACAAAGACAACAGCCCATCTGATTTAAACTTTAAGATTAAATTCTTTTTGTAGCATGCATATACAGTAATACTTTGAATTACGCTCCCCATGAACGTGGATTTGAAATTACTTGGCTCCTAATTTTTCACTCTTTCGAATATTTCATTTTTTAGAATATGATATTAATGAAAAATCCAAACGCAAAAGATAAAGTAGATATAAAGAAAATGAAACAAAGATTACTTATATAAAAAGATTGCTTATATAAAAGAAAATGGCACTGTCTTCGATTTGGAAATGAATAGTAATGATGTTAATGGCTTACCAGACTCGCATAGCAAATAACCGACAGTCGAGAGGACTAGCTTTTTGTGTTAGTAGCAATTAGATGAACTTGGAGATTAGTAATGATTTATGTGATCGAAATGCTACTGTAATTCACTGCTATGGTACTACTACCATCATTTCAGATTCGGGTACTTTAAAAATAAAATGGGAATCGCAAGCTTTACCGGTGGTTTTGGATCCCTTAAGCGCTGAAGACAGCAGGAAGAATATATTTGGGTTTCAAGACAAGAAATAAAAAAATGTTTAGCTTGATATGAATAAATTTGGCGAGAAAAAAATTTCACTAAGTCATCAGAAAAGTTATCAGCATTTTTTAAATCCATCGGCAACTAAATAATTCAACTATGAGTAAGATTTTTGTATTGAAATGTGTTTATGATATTTACCATAATTACATTTATTATTATATACTTTTCCACAAACTGTTGTTTTCTTTGTCCGTATCTCTAATTAATTAAAATTTACCGTTATTTATATTCGTAATAAGACCCCGATTTAACACTTTTCGTCTGTTCCATTGATTTCATAACAGAGTATTAATGAAAAATGGAAAGAAAACATAAAATTATCATTTTTGCATCCTATTTTTAAAATGTTACGGAGAGCTGTTGCTTAAACTTATTTTAGTAAATTATATCTGAAATAATAAAATAATATTTAGAGATGAATCTCTTAATTTTGACAGGGTGATACGATCTCCTCTTTAAAAATTTTAATATTTTTAAATGACTGATTTCCGTTTGAATTAGTATGTTCTCATTTTTCTGGTAGCTCATATACATTACACACTGTTATATGGTATTAAACAATATTCGCAATTTTGTATAATATTGTTGAATATTGAATAATATAATGTCTTAAAATATTGTTTAATGTTGGGTAACAAGTTATGCATTCTGGGTAAAGATGAGTCTTCCTATTTTAGAAAATAGGATGTATCAATTGAAGATGCCCATCAGCTGAAAGAGGCCAATTATGCTAATGACATCATAAACAACTTTTCGAGTTTCATTCGAGAATTTTATTGGTATATTTGGTAGGAATAATTCTTGAAGATATTGCAGATATTTCTAGCTCTATACAAATATTAATCGTGAAATCTTTTAAAACCGAACAGCAACACCGCAAGTCTTCTTTCTGATTTTCAACAAATGTGTACTTCTTTTAAAGGATCAAAGTAAATTTCAAAGGAAGAAAGTTGACTAGTTGAGTTGTGAAAATTTCAGAGTTCTGATATTGAAAATATCTTCCATAACTATGTTTTGTGGATAAAACTTACATAACAAAAATTCCTGCATTATAATTTCATGAGCTTTCCATTCATAGCTATATGGAAAATACTTCTTTCTGTAATTAAAGAAGCCTACTATGTTGACCTTCAATAAAATGTTAACAGAATTTCATTTAAATGTAGGGAAACTGTAGAGAATTACAAACGAAGACCAATCTGTTGTGAAAGTCATCCTGGAAGGTGAAGCATCTTCCACATAAGTCGAACTTCTACCTAAGATGCTCTAAGGTCGAAATGATAGCAAGTTGGTGCTTACTCCATTATTACGATTAATTAAGATATGAAATTAGCAAGATAAGCTAGACTAAATGGGAATCAAATCACCAAAATAGCTTTGGAGCTTGAACATCTTGGGATTTTTGGTAGTTTTTAACATTTGTATGGAAATTATGTTTTAAAATTTTGCTTTATCCCTCCTCTTCTACCGCTAAAATTGTCAAAGATCTTATTTGCCACTGAAGCATGGGTACGGGGCAAACACAAGGGGATATTTGAAATGAGTCCTTTTAGGGTAAAGATCAACAATATTTTTTTCATTTAATTTAACTGAATATTTTTTGTAAATATTTTTACCAATTCTTTCTGAGTATACAAAGAATATTTCGAGTTTTGCTAAAGCTCATTTTTAGCAAAAGTTATAAGAGGAAGAAGCTTGGTACAGAAATCATGAACCATAATTTTTCACGTAACTGTCGCTTGTACTTTAGAGTTAAATCACATAAAAGAAAATGCATCCGATACATTACTGATACTAAGAAAGTTTGGTGGAAATTAATACTCTGTAAGATGATTAGCAAAAGAATAGACATCTTTATTCATTTTCACTGTTTGTGTGTTTCTTAAAAAAAAATCCACAAGTAATGGTTTTAAAAAATGTTCAAAATGGTGGCATATCTAATTTTGATTTTCATCTGTAATTTACAGAAGTCAGAATCAAATGACACTTGTCAAAGCTGCATAAGCAACTGATTTGAAAAAAAAATATATGCATACCAAAAATAGAATTACATCATAGTCGGAACTTTTACTTAAAATCGTGAATAATTTAATAAAAAGTAAACATATTTGATATGAAACTGACATCTTCAGTTTTTAGAATATCCCAAGAAAAATATTTAAAGCGATTTTATGAAAAACAAACAAACTATATTTTCAATTTAAAAAAAACATCTTAAGACCAGAAAAAACGTTAATGGTGCAGATACTACAAGTTAATCTTGGATAACTAAATTGGAAATAATTTTTGTTATTTACATTTAACTTCTAAAGGTTTCAGCTTTTTTATTTAAAATAATGTATTTTTTGAAGCTTTGTTTAAATATAATTTGAAAAGTTTGATGCAGTTTCCTTTATTACTAAGAATTTCAGATTCTTGCAGAAATGAAACAGACAAAAATTTTCCAACAGTTTATAAGATTGGCCTCATGTAAGTTGATTCCATAGATTTCTTTTTATTAGGAAGCAAAAAGAGTATTAATTTATACTTAGATTTCACTAAGGCATTAATATAAAATCTTTTTGAAGATAATTTATTCCTCTTTTACTTATTTAAAGTTTTGTCTTATTATTTTTAAAGACTCCTAATTTAATTTTAAAAAATGAGAAATTGAACTCCTATTTCATTTTAAACTAAAAATTTCCCCATTGTTGAAAAAGTGTTTTCTATAAATAGTTTACAATAAAATGTAATTTGGTATTTGAAAACTAGTTAACATGAAAGATCCTTTCTGTCAGTGCTTTTATTAATTTCTTTAAATAAGGTTAGTTAATTTCTTAATTTTTCATTTTGAAAATTATTGAATTTTTATTGAAATACATGTTTAAATTATCAACGAAAGATGCACTAAAAGGAAATATAATAGATAAAAATACCAAGAAAGAGAAATAATCTATATAATCTCAAACGTGATTTTTTAAGGAAAATATATTTTTATAACAAATGATAAACTAAGACATTCAAGGGCCAAAAAAGACGAGAGAAAAGATCTTAATATTAAACATTTATATTATTTATAAATTTGAAAATTCAAATATGATGTAAAAACTTTTCATTACTTGTGGTATTTTGCTTATTTTTGTAAAATTAAGTTTTCGGCACTCAGAATATTTTGTGGAAGTTGATTTACATATACATTTAAAAAAATTTCTAAACAAGTATTATAAAGAAAAAATAAATCTTTCTACAGTATTAGAATTAAATTCCTATATTCCTGAAATTCCTATATTTTTGATTATTTTGAACAAAATATAACGAGAGGACAAACAATTATAATTTTTTTTATCTTTTTTTCGATTTTCCTTCTTTTTCAACCCATTAAATGTAAATATTTTCAACGAGTGCTGTCAAAGATTTAAAGCCTAATAATACCAAGAGCTTTTAACAAGTAATCAATATCGAGCAAAAACTGCCAGTTTTGATATGCTTCTGAATGCAGAGAAGCAAATAATTAGTTTATGCTCAATTATAGGATTTTTTTTTCACATCAATAAGCCAATATATACATAAAAGTTTTTCCTTTTTTTTTGAAAATGCAATAATTAGTTTCAATTTTATACTTAAGAAATTTTAAAATCAGGCAAAAGGTTTCAACATAACATCAATGCGAAAACATCCAATCAAATTCAATCATTATTATTAAATCTGCTTTTGGAACATAATTTAACAGAATGGAAATGGTTCTGTGAGTCAAAAAATATTCTCGTGTTCCCTTAAATCTTAATTAATCAAATTTTAACGAAGACCTAAATTTAAATACTAATTTAAAGAAGTAAAAAAAGGCATTTGGAAAATCCTAATTAGTATCACTAATTAATTATCTCATCCAAAATATTTACGGTGGTTTTTGAAGATGTCTGAATAATTATTTAAGAATTTTGATGCAAAATGCTTAAGTCGTCTAATTTATTTTAGAAATTATTGAATAATTAATAAAAGCAAAATTACATTTTTACTGTATCAAAAATATACTTTACTAGCTTCTCGTACTATATGAAGAATATAAAAAAGCATTCGTTAAAAAAATTCGGATTCGAAATTTTAACGAATTGCCAGGATGCAGAAATCTTTTTTTCCGAAAGACATATTTTTGGAATATTTCACTCTGCCTTCATGTGAACAGAATTCTAAAACGTTTTTAGAAAGGCGAAAGAAATTAGTTATATGGCTGTTACAAATTTTTAAGTTTATCAAATTCTGAACGATATCCGTTCAAAGGAAATCTGTCCTCCATCTGTTCGAATATGATAACAATAACAACACACAAAAAAAAACTAAATGGAAAGAAATTTATTCAAATAAATTTTTTTATAAATTTATTTAACAAATATTTAACATTTATAGTGTAGCTTCATATCTAATTTGGAACCCAATTTTTCATTAGGTTGACGATTTGCTGGTCTGTACTTTCACGTCTGTAAATATGATGATTCAAAAACAATATGATTTGAATATATGCATTTTTTAAGATAGCTGTAGGTTTGAGAAACTTTGGTCTTATTCGGTTGAAAAAAAAAAAAAAAAAAAAAAAGGGCGACGAAAATACATATTCGATTTTCTGGTGCTTGCCTATAAATTACTATCCAACGATCAACATCTAAAGTGAGTTCACTTATAGGCTCTTTCGTGATTACTGTTCGCCAATGGCATGTGGTTAGTAATACACAAATGTAATTATCAGTTCATTTATTATGTATAGAATCCATTTCCAATGGTTATATTGTTCGAATTGAAGTGAATTTCAGCAGATCAAACTTTCAAACGCAAGCCAGTTTTTTCAAAAGCAATTGATATTTAACTATAATTATGTATGTTTGAGAGATAGAAATATACACTGAGGGGAAAAAAAATCCCAACACCAAGAAAAAATTAATGTGCAGTAACGAAATTTTAGGAATACATTTGTCTAGGTAACATATTTAATTGATTAAAGTTTCAAGATCACAGGTAGAGCCATTTCAAATGTGAAATGTTGGTACATAAGTAATCGGTGTAACCACCAGAATTTTGAATGCAAGCATGCAAACGTGCATGCATTGTGTCGTACAGGTGTCGGATATCAGTTTGTGGGACGGAGTTCCATGCCTGTTGTACTTGGGCGGTCAATGCAGGGACTGTTAATGCTGGGTGTGGATGACGCTGGAGTTGTCGTCCAATGATGTCCCATACGTGCTCGATTGGAGAAAGATCTGGTGGTATGAGGCGGTATGAGGACGAGCGTTATCCTGTTGGAAGACATCCCCTTGAATGCTGTTCATGAATGGCAGCACAACAGGTTGTATCACTTGTCTGACGTACAAATTTGCAGTCAGGGTGCGTGGGATAACCATGAGAGTGCTCCTCCTGTCATACCAAATTGCTCCCCAAACCATAACTCCAGGAGTAGGCCCTGTGTGTCTAGGCCGCAGACAGATCACTAGTAGGCGTTCACCTGGCCTCCTTCTAACCAACAAACGGCTATCACTGCGACCAAGGCAGACCCGGCTTTCATCAGAAAACACAACAGATCTCTACTCCGTCCTCCAACGAGCTCTAGCTTGACACCACTCACGTCGCAAATGGTACTGGTTTGGAGTCAGTGGAATGCACTGTACAGGGCGTCTGGCACGGAGCTGTCCTTGAAGTAACCGATTTGTAACAGTTCGTTGTGTCACTGTGGTGCCAACTGCCGCTCGAATTTCAGTTGCAGACGCAGTACGATTAGCCACAGCCATACGCCGAATACGACGGTCTTCCCTCTCAGTAGTACCACGTGGCCGCCCGGAACCTGGTCTTCTTGAGGCAGTACCTTCCCTTGATCACTGCCGCCAATACTCATGCACAGTGGATACATTCCTGCCAAGTCTTTCAGCAATATAATGGAAAGAAAACCCACCTTCTCGTAGCCCTACAACACGACCTCGTTCAAACTCAGTGAGCTGTTGATAATGGCTTCTTCGTCTTCTCAGAGGCATCCTTGACTAACATTAACCCACTACGTCAAATGTCAACTGTAAATAACGATCACAAACCTTACAGCGCTTATTTAAAGCAAACCTCATTTGCATGTTCATAGTGTCGCTACTAGCGCCACACTTACGCGCGTAGCTCGAAATTTGAATCGACGTCATCTTTCAGATGTATAAACACGCCTACCAAATTTCGTTTATCTAGCACAGCTCCTTCCTAATGTTGGAGTTTTTTTCCATCAGCGTATTTTAATCAATTAACACGTTGACTGCCAACTACGAGATAACTCGCAGATTGTGTTCTTTTCTAGGGAGCCGACTACGAGTTATCTCGTACTGCTGTGTTAGCCATTTTTGTGAAGCTACGAATAAACTCGTAGTATATCAGTGTTAATATCGATAGACGGCTTCTGGGAAAAGAACAAAAAATCTATGCTGGCTTGCACGAAAAGTAAATTTATTAAAAACGAACAAAAATATAATTATAAAAATTAGTTCAAATGAGTTAGTGTTATTTTAGGGCGGATTTCTGAAAATTGCCATGGCATTCAACGTGTTAAAGTACTTTATGTATTTCAATAAGTAAAAATATTTGATGGAAAATGATGTATTTAATTATATTTTGCCATTTGACACTCCGTTCCTGTTAATAGACTTTAATAATAATTGTTATAAAACACTAATAACCACTGTTATGAGTTTTTCTCTTATACATCACTGGAAACAGCTTTGGATTCCAACGGCTTATTATTATTATTGAAATATCGAAAATTAGAGTAAGGAACTATATTTTTGAAAATTGAAATAAAGTATTTTATTTTTCAATAATAGGCATATTTTTATAAATATATGAAGAATAAATAAGATTTTTTTCCCTGCAATATAAGATTAGAACTATTTCTGCCCCTAAATTCCTCAGGAATGCATTATGCATTGTATTGGTTACATAAAATAATGATTTGTCACAAGTTATATATTTAAGGTATCGACTGTAAATTCTTCTATAACTGGAAAGGTATAAAATTGAATTTCCTATTGTACCCGCTGGAGCTGTTTTAGTTGTCTTGACAGGTAATATATAAGAGTGAAGAATGCTCTCAAAATAATCGAAATGTCGAAGCATAAATTTGCTGAAACGTAACCTGCAGAAACGCAAACTTTGCATTTGTGTGAGAGCAATCGCACGTCTTTCAGAAACGATAAAATATGAGGTGGAGGAATAAGGTCCCCTGAAAATCCCTGCTTCAAGTGTCGCTGCTCTTTCAAATAATTCTTAGTGAGAGGTCTAATGTTTCTCAGGAATTATTTGCGTGATGCAAGAGAAATACAGAAGAGGCGATTTTTCAAATTCCCTCTCGACAAACTCAGCGGGTACATTTGTAAAGATAACGAGCTCTCGCACAGTAAGAAGGAATGATTAGAGAAAGGAGAAGATAAATTACAAAACAGATACATTGAGTGAGCACGACATAACCAATTGTAACATGCTCTAAGGATATAAAGGGCATGAATATATTAAATTTTTTGTTTTGTTTTTGAGCTAAATTTTAACATCAAATAAATATATGACTATACATATTTGGGAACAATTCATCAGTTTAAATAAATGTTTTAACTTTTTAAGGGCCGGCGTCCTGGCACAGGGTAGCGTGTCTTCCCCATGATCTGGGCGTCCCGGGTTCGAGCATGGTTGTTACTCTGTGTTCTGTTTGTGAGGTGTGTGAATGTGCCCCCCTGTAAAAAGGGGTTGTGCAAGCGAATGTGTGAGTAATCTTCATTTGAGCTACAAGTCAGACTTCTGCCCTTTGGGTGCTCGGGTTTCTTTACCCTCAGAAGCTATTGCACCCCTTTTCAGTGGAAACACGGACATGACAAAAAAACTTTTTAAGGAACAATGACAATTGCGTTTCGAGCCTATTAATATAAATTGAAATGTTTCCTGAACAAAATATTTTTTCTTAGATTAAAATTTAAAAAGAGAATTTGGATTTTTCTGACCTACTATATTATTTCTTATGGTAAACACGTAAATTTAAACTCTTCAAAATATTTCTAATTTTACTCTAAAATCTATTCTTCATATCGATAAAGGTGTATGTACACACGAGAGATTTTTTTATATCTAAAAATCTAATTTTATTACTGTAGAACATTAATATACGTTTCAACGCATTTCAGTGAGAAAAAACATAGTACACTAATTAATTAATATTTAATGAGCTAATTATAATATTTTTTGAAACATATCTAAAATTCTAATTTGTATAGACACAAAATTCTAATGGTAAATTATGTCTAATATTAGTCCTCATGTTGTATGCTTCAATTAATTTACGAAATTATAAAGTTTCTTTTTTTTTCCTTACAATTTTTCATCAACGATGAATAAAAAAAAGCGAAATATTACACTAATTTTTTATTAATATTTAATAAGCTAATTAGCATATTTTTTGAAACATATCTTAGATTCTAATCGGCACAAACATACAATTCTAGTTGGAAATTATGCTTAGTATTAGTCTTCATGTTGTCTGCCCAATTAAATTATAAATATATAGATTTTCAACAATAAAAAATTTCTTCAACAATAAATAAATAGAAAAAGCGAGACTTTTTCTCTAGTTTTAACTTATAAATAGCTATTAAAAACTTATTTCTATGTATACAACTTTGACTGAGGCACAGAGCATCCACTGTGTCATACAGATTATTTTGATGCATAAATAATTATATTTGGTTATTTTTTTGTTGAGTCATGAATGTTTGAAGGAAGCAACATTGTGGAATAATATTCTTCATAAAATGAGTTTAAAAAAAACAAAACTAGAGTTTTTAGTAAAGGTACCTAAAAAGAAATCCTTATAACTCGAGAAATATTTTGAATATTAACAACAAAGTATCGTTTGAAAGCTACAGAATCAGAGAACATTTTGAAGCAATAAAAAAATCAATATTTTGAACGATTTTCTAAATGTTAAGTCTGTACATAGTCTTAATTAAAAACAGGCAAGGAAACTGATGGAAATTAACACAAAGTTTTCAGATTCAACACTGGGGTTTCATGCGTGAAACGCATTTCCAACGGATATTTTTCTTATATGCGATTTCGTGAAATACAAATCTAACGTCATATCAAATGTTTTGTAAATGGTGTTGAATGCGAGAATAAAAATACAGGTATTGTCCTTGTCATCTACAGTTAAAATGCATGGTCTTTTCTGAAATGGATTTCAGGCGGATTCAGAAAATAACTTTTCTACTATAAAATAAACACACATACACGAAAATTGGAAATAGTTGAACAAATCCAATATCCTCCAATATAATCCATTTATCCTCTAATATCCTCCAATATAATCCATTTATCCTCTAATATCCTCCATTATAATCCATTTATCATCCAATGAATTTTATCCTATAATATCCTCCGATAAATTTACTTTCTAAAAATGTGTTAACATTTATTTATCGAAGTTTTTTCAAGTATATTTTTAAGCAGATAAATATTGAAAAAGAAAAAGGAATATCTTCATAAATTGAATTTAGAGATTTAAAAGCACAATATTCTATGGCATGAGTTTCGGCAAACTGTTTCTATATACATATCTACTATTTATATGCCTCTTTTCGAGACCAAAATAAAAGAAGAATGAAACATAAAATTTACAAAATGCTTGCGAAAGGACTTGGTGTATTTTAATTATACAGATGATAATTTGCAATGTTTCAAATAAATTAATTGTGAATACTTTAACAGTAAAAGATGTTACTGATAAGTCTTGAAATATGCAGACATATTAACTTGATTACATTACCAAGTAATTGGTATCTTTGATTATATATATTTATATAGTATTAATCTTTGTACAAATAACTAATCTTGAGTTTCTCCTGAAACATTAAGCAATAACTTCTATACAATTCCATTAAATTTCGGCCAGAAACAACAAAAGCGTGTCTTGGCTTAATAAAATCCTTATGCGTATGTATGTTTATTCAAGAATCGCTTCTGATTAACGAAGTAAATTTGCTAAAATATTTCAAATGCTATTTTTAACTGATAAACATAATTGTAATAGACCAATTCCAGTTCTTTTCCTCAAAATAATTTAAATACCTATAAAAGAGGCAATGGATATGGAATTGGAATCAAATGTTTCGACACTGATGTCCATAAATTAAGGATAAATCAGGTTCAGGAAAAGAAAGAGTCAGCCTCAAAACAAAGGTGATTTATTTGTAAAGCCTATTTACAAAAGGTAAGGGGCAAAAAAGATGATACATGTTTGATATAATTATTAAAAAAAAATGTGACTGTTTTATTCCTTAGAGCAAATTATCAAAAGCAATAGAGTCCGTTCAACCTTTAGGCATGCTGTGCATTAAATTATCCATCGATCTTGATGAATATTACACCTCTCATCAAGCAATGCTCTCTGAAGTTAGAGTAGACGTGTAGGAGGTGGTTGAGCGGCTGTAACTCGTCGACCAAGCATGAACCATGCATGCCGTTATAGATAATCTCAATTCCGGGGAGAATGCTGGTCAGACCATACGAGTGATATCCTTCGGTCGGTGAAGATGCGAGTTGTCATCCATAAATACAAATTCACAGCCCACTTTTGCTGCGTCCACAATGCATACTTTCTACTCCAGGCTAACCGCAGGCGACAGTGAGTTGCAGTAATTAGAGCACATCTGACATACTTTCGAGTCTATAGACCAATCTGCCCTAAGCATCTGTCCACTGTCTGCCTTGAAACTGTAGTACCAGTAGCTGAAGAGAACTGACGAGACGGGTCTGATGCTCGGCTCTGTCTCTCTTTTGGAAATTTGTTTGCCAAAGATTGCCTTCTGTTTGCCAAAGGAGACAGACAGAGCAACTGACAAATGCCAATCTTCATTCGGCTTTCTAACTTGAGGGCGACCTACATTGCAACGACTACTCTTTTTATCTTGGAATCGCTGCCAAAATCTGGAGATGGCACTATGGGCGATTCCAAGTTCCTCTGATACTTCCAGTTGGACACGCCCACATTCGAGATGGCCGATAATTATACAGCGTAAAACATCAACTAAATGCGTCCTTTGTGTCATGGCGTTGTGGTTACTGCACTGAAAGGCTTATAAAACGCTTTTGAACAACTTTGCTTGTATTCCTTACACATCACTCTCTTACATTCTCGTCATTGTGACGTACTATCGGTGTCGTTTGGTGCCTTCCTGAAATTTGCACATGAATTTTGAAGATGTGTGTGGCCATTTTAAGGGTGATGTATGTATTTTAGAGTTCAATTTTCGCGTGATTCTAAATTATCTTTGATTTATAAACAAGAGTGTATTTTGAATGTAAAAATATGGTACGTTATGTCGTCTCTGAAGAACTTTTCAAAATAATATTTACTTCCTTCCTAAACCCATATATATCCAGATGTCATTGGATAATTTGAATCCCATTCAAATGAATTAAAACCCTGTTTTTAAAAGCAGATAGATCAGAATTTTGATTCACTTTTTTTTTCTTTTCGTCAAACTAAAATTGTAATTTGTTTAAAGCTTCTTTAATGTATTCTTTAGGACTGCATGACGCTTTATCATAACGACTACAATTTATTTTTGGTGAAATGTCCTTTTGCGTGCTTCTCATTGTTCAACTAAAAAATTGCAGGAGTATTTAAACCATATGTTCATACCTTCTGGGTTAAGGGGACGTGTATCGTTGAAAAATATTCATCAAATGATTCAAATATCAATATTTTCTTTGCCCTGTGTTACTAAAAAGAAAGAATGAAAAAATGGGACGCACTTAAGAAAATATTAAATGCAGCATAGTGTTTAAATAATGTTAAATCAAGTGGAAAGAAACTGAAATACTTTTAATTTGTAAATTTTTTCTTCAAAAATATTCCATTCATAAAAGTTTGTTAATAAACCATATATTATTTGTATAGCGTTGTATCGTTTCCTACCTTTCATAAAGTTTTGATTAAAAAAAAACCAGATAATTTAAAACAACCGCTGATTATAAGATTAAAAATAACAAGTCAATATATATTTTCAACATTTTTTAGAAATAAGAAATTTTATAAAAATGTTGTTTTTCACGTTAAACAAATTTTATATGCACAAGCTCCCATTTTGACATTTTTCTTGATATAATACCCATTTTTTACAAGCATTGTTGTTGATTTTAAAGTCGCAAAGATAAAATAATTATCAAATTAAAAATACAATGACTTTTGAAATATCATGAAAATGCATCTTCAAATTCTAATTTATCTCTTCAATTTGTAATAGCATATATTTATAAAAGAAATAACTGCACTCAGTAAATCAAGGGAAAAGGTTTACTTTCTGATGAAAATATTGTTCCAAATCCTCCAAATGAGCTTTTGTGAAGCTTTAAAAAAATTGAATGATCTAAAGGATCAAAATCGGCTTTCATTATTTCTAATAGATATTACAGCACATCTTTCCCTTTATAATTCGTTAAAAATGAAAAAGAAAATATCTTAAATTGATCCCAAAAAAATTTCAGATAAAAAATAAAGAACTACTTATTTTTATCTTGCTGATTATCTTTTTGTGGAAATAGTCGAGTTTTGTCACACATTTTTCAAACATGTTGAAATGATTTTACTTTTATCTATTGTCTGACATATATATATATATATAAAGGAAATTATGAGATATTATGAACTCCTTAAGAAAATGACATCCTTTGAACTTTGCAAACACAATGAATTCACTCTTAAAAACATTTATTTTCTACCGGGGAAAGATAAGTTGAATGTAAAAGGAATTCGTTTTAATTTATTTTAACTTATTTTCTAGTAAAAATATTTGCTTTCAAGTAAATGAGAAATTTCGTGTATCCATTCAGGCTTATCTTAAAGCATAAATCTAAAAGAAAAACCATATTATCTTAGACATGTTAATTCCCGCAAGGTAGTTCAATTTTTGAAATAGTTTTCCCAATTTGTTTCTTAAATAAAATTGATGATTTTATCAACAATGTTAAAAGGAATATTTTTCAGAAAAAAAATCAATTGATTCTTGACCTATAGTTTAGAAAAAAAATAAATTTGATGTGTTGATCTAGAAGAAGATTATAGTTATTTTAAAAGAATATATTTTTCAATACTTTAAATGATATATTTTTTATTTTGATCTTTAGACGCAAACAGTAACATTTATCAAAAACAAGAATTTCAGAAATATAATAAATGCAAAAGTTAATCAACAAGATGATATATATGTTTATATATAGCCTATCTTTTATCAAATAAAAACAATTAATGCAAAAGGTAATAATATCAAATTGTTTTTCGATAGATTTAGTAATTTAATTTTTTTATTATACCCCAAAACATCTGCAACTTTCTCTTCTTCACTTGTGTTTGTTATTGGATTGATTTCATTTATTTGAAATGAAACTAATATCTTTTATTGAAAATTTTAGGTTCGCTAATTTAAAGTAATTGTTTTTCATATCAATAATCTTGCATACTTTTGTTTTAATAAAAATATATTGATCGTTCCTGTCAAACGTTTTGCTAGTTATGAGTAAAACAACACTCTGTAGTAGAAGTTATTAGGAGGAATAATTTAACAATGAAGATTCAGCACTTCCAAAGGAACAAAAGCCAATCAAGTCCAAGGAAATGTATTTTGACTATGCACACTAGATATAGTTTCCTACATTGCCGAAAATCTTCACTAAATCGGGACATTCAAACTAAATTTTAGTAGGAGGAAACATATTTCAGCAAAATTACCACACATTTGCAAAATTTACCTCCTATTTAGAATACCTGAGGTATGTCGGTCTCTTTATAATGATAATCTACTTTCAAATTGCCGAGCATTATTTTGAGCTGTATAAATCTCTCTATTTGAAATACGCGAGAAGACTTAAATTTCATACTTGAGCCCGTCTTCCAAGAGCTTCACTCATTCAAATGTGTTTATTTTAGTGGAATAGTTTAACAACTTATATAATACTAGACAGTTAAGATTTTTAAGAAGCGGATAAAAATATTTTTCAAAAATGATTCCACTTCCAATATGAATATTCTAAAATTCGGCACGTTTAGCACAGAGACGCGTTGTTAAATAATCTGTGTTTACCATGTATATTTGTGGCAACGGATAAATGTTTTTTTCCCTTTCCTTTGATGGTAAGAAAAAAGCATAGTTAAAAAAATCTTTACGAATAGATATTTAAAATTTTCCTCAATTCAAAACTTTTAGAATCATGCAACTTTATACGTTATAAAATGGAAAGAAATATGACTTGAATCAGTCTTATTGGATTAATGCTCAAGAATCATATTCCTAAAATACATTTAATGTTCTATGATGAGTTGATGATAAATTTTGATTCATTATATGCGAAAGCTGTTATAATGTAACGTTGACTGTAATTTTTCTTTTTACACTCTTTTATCGAAATTCTTTCAAGTTTGTAAAGATTGACATTTCGCATCTTTTTCTACCGTGCTAGATAGTTTGTACATTTTTTTTTCAGCAGATAGCAATGCAATATTTTAAAATAATACTCTTGTAACTTAATAATAAGTTAATCGATTAATTTTAATTAAATTTTGAATCCAAACATGTGTTATCTCTCGGTAAAAACTTCGGGAGAAGTTGGTTTCACGATACTGAAATACAAAAATAGTTAATAAAAAGAAATAAATGAATAAAAGATAATTATGTAAAAGCTTTCAAATATATGTTTTTATAACTGTTACCAAAAATATGAAATCTTTTTATAGAAAATAACTTTTTTTTAATAAATAGTTAAGGATGAAAAAATACATTGTAAAAGTGTAAAAATATAAAGAAATTAAGCCGTAATCAATATTGTTAGAAGGAAAACTTGCAAATTCTGATAAGAAATTAAACGTATTTTAAGAATATAATTGCAAAATGCCGATTTACAAAACTTAATTATATCAGCTCCTAAAATTTTTAGTATTTTGCTTTCTTCTACATATTCCTGTTAAAATTTATTATGTGGTTTATCAAGAATATTGATATGAAACCCTTTTTTTAAATTTTAAAAATTTGTTCATTGTTTATCATATACTGAATTCCCGCTCTTCCCATTTTAACAATAAAATTACTAATTTATTATTATTATTAAACTGTAGTTTTCTATATTATCTAAACATATACTTTAACTCACGATTTCTGTCTGCATATTTTATAAACCTTAGCTGATACCCATTTTAAAATTCTTTTCACTCCTTATTGTTCTCACGCGAATTAACGTTCTTGCTTGAAAGGAAAGAATTTTTAAAAAACAGCCACCATTACATTGATTAAAATCTCACGACAAAATAATCTTAGAATTTCTAGGGTTCATATTACTAAAGATTTTATTTAGTGCTATTACAAATAATTTAATGGATAAACTTCTCGAAATATTTGGATGTGCAAGTTCAGTAAATACACCGTAATGGAAACATTTTAGCTCTCTAAACAGCATTACTTGTAGAATTCAATAAGTATAGCAATACCAGACAAAATTAGAAATTTTAACTATATTATATATATATATATATATATAAAATTTTAATACCAAGTACCAAGATAAGACTTAAATTCATGATTACAAGGAATATACCACCGCATATGCATGTAAATATTTGACTTCTTTATAAAAAAAACTTCAATCGTTTGTTCAATTTAATGAAATAGGATATTGGTTTAATGTAATTGCCAATTATTTTAAATTAATTGAATTTGTGTTTTGTAGATGCACACGAGTTCCTTATGCAGTTCCTGAGAGAAAAAGTATTTTATACGAATGTCTTAGCATTTCAAACAATAACTTTCAAACAGCTGAAAAAAAGAATCTGCTTAAGCATAAGACATTTGTAACGTAACAAAATTCTTACAAAAAATAGACGCTTGATATGTTGGAATAAATATTTAGCATATGTTGAACAATACTGGATAATATAAAAAGTCTTAATAATTTGTGCATCAACATCTAATTGTATATAAATAACTTTTAAACCCTGCATAAAAATAAAACAAATCGCAATTATATTTCTTAATAAAATTTGTAAAAGGCAGAAATGTTTTTCCCTCTTTTCATATATTACATGTCATTTACTGCTAAACCAATTAGTTTTTACTACAATTACGAATGAAATTTAAATATTATCTACTAAACATTTTATTATAAGATTACACAATAAAAAATTACTTTTATAATTAAGTCATCCAATACTTAATCCCTTTTGATTTAAACATGACTATTCAGAGAAAGTGATTAAGGTTTGTAGCGACGTTCTAGAACTAATTTGATACTGCATACCAAAATATGAGAGAGAATTGGATTTTGTAGTAAAGTTTTCGTACCTCACCAAACCATAACTCAAACTTCAAGCAAACGTAGAAAAACAGTAGAAAACATTTTTCAAAAAAGCATCTCAAAAGTAAGGAAAATGTAAATAATGCAACGTCGCCTAAATTAAACCATTTTTGAAATTCAAGAATCCCTGAAAACTTTTCTTTAGATTAAAATTCTTCAACTTTTATAATTTTTATTTTATTTTAGCTCCTGGATATATATTTTGCTTTTCTTTCATTTCTTCCTTCAAATTATGTTTGGAATATCACCATTACATTCGAGCTGTGTTTATAAAAGAAACGATTCCAATCCCCTCAAAAGATACGAATTGAAATACCTACATCGAAAAATGTTTTACAAAAATAAAATAAACAACTAAATAAAACAAACAACTCCACTTTTTTTAATGGAATTACAAAATTATAATATAAAGGAATGTGTCATGTGTTTGTGACCTCGAAAAAACCGATACTTTTTTCAGTTTTAAGAGGTTAAATATCGTTTATATGTTGTAACAACATTAGTGGCTAAAAATTTATATTATTCAGAAAATGGAAGCAAACATTATGATTTAAAAATCATCAAAACTAGAACTTTTTTAAATATATACCTAGTTTTACCACAGCCATCACATTCTCGGGTTTACTATCATCATGACTTTCATTGTAACTTTTGACTTAGTTTATGTGAATAAAAGAACACAATTTAGCAACAACATTTAATATAAAAATTAATTATGAATAAAAAATCCCAAGAAAAACATTTTGTATGAGTATTTATAGGATATCCAGCGAGAGCTTTTAGTTCTAAACAGAAGCATAGCCAGAATAAAATAGTTCCCATTATAACGGCTGGCTAACACTTTGGATTAATCAATATAATTTCGTACGAAAAATGCATTTCAAATTTTTCGAGGAAAAATCTAAAAGCGATGTAAGAATGAAAGTAAATATTGATATCCATTATTTCATAGATCATCTATAAAATATTATAAGCTTCGGAATTGCTAAATAGGTCATATTGATGAGTCTTAGAGTAAATAAGTCATACTGATTATGGAAGTTAAAATAGCTGAGTGAAAATTGAATAGGTCATTAAAACTCGTAATTTCTTGAACAATACATAAATTATATCAAAAATGTTTAAGCATGAAATTTGAAAATCTTCATAGGTATTAGTAATTCAAGTGTTAAATAGGAATAATTATTCAAAATCTTTTTCAGTACTTTTCAATGTACATTCGACGAAAAAAGTTTGGCATTGATTATTATCTTTGAAACTATTATCAGTAGGACATCATCTTTTACATTCATAATTATTGAGAGCAATAATACGTTAGCAATACAAATTAACCAAAGAAAATAAAGCATGTCCTTGGGTAAAACCATAATTACTTTAACAAATAAATTTTCCCTTCAACTGAACAAAGCAATTCAAATAACATTTACCTACTAGTTTAGGGATTGAGTTAAAGAAACTGTGGTGTATGTCTCTGTTCAAAATTAAAATTGCAACCAATGAGCAAGTTCAATTTAATTCAACCTCTATGCTAAATTAGTATCTAAAAATCATCAAAATGGCAACATGCAAGTATTTCCTTCGCCAATAACGCAATATCTTCAGCGATATATAGTTTCTTTGTTTCCAAAAAACCAATAACTCACACGAACGAACTTTAATTTTTCCACATGCGTTAGTGCTGTTAAGGATTTTTTCGAAAAATTCAACAGCAGTAGATGAAAAGTCTTGCAATCTGATAAATTGACAGATTTTTTATTGAAGGCATAAAAAACTATTAACACGCAAGGTAATTTAAGAATTTTCTAGCTGAAAATAAGGAATATCTCTAATGTTATTGATGCAATCATGACAAATGCCAAAAATTGAACTAAATTATTGAAAGTTCTGATCTTATTAGTATATTATAACATGCAAAATTAAATTTCATTCAATAACTATAGCAGTAACAGTTTAGACAAGGCATTGAAGAGTTATCAGTTAACTCTATGATTGATCTAAAATAATGAATATGAATTTCCGATTGAAGTCATGGTGAACATCATTTACTCCTATATTTTTATATACGTCCTTGTCTATTTAAATATGTGAGAAATATTACAATGCTAACTAATTAGTGCTGTAATTGCCTCAGAAGGAGACTCTGCCAAATATTAAATGAAAAAATTATATTTATCGCTCTTATCACTGGTGTCCAATTACTTATAGGTAAATAGAGTAGCTCCTGATAAAAGTATGGATCTAGTTTTTGCCTTAATATGTGCTGGTACGCGTAATGGCTGCACAAACTATACAAAATGTGAAACACGAGAGAGTGATGCATTTTCCATTCGTATTGGATTACATTCACTGAAAAGAAGCAGGGAGATCACTATGCATTAGGAAATGGGAAAATAAATGTCGCATTGAGTCTCGAGTGACTCCTAAGTTAAATATTGTTTTTTAGCTCAGTATTAGCTTATTATTATTATTATTATTATTATTATTTCTGCTCATTTAATGTATTTAATGAAACAGATAAAAGGATTTTAAATGTTTATCTGATTTTTAAAATAGTCCGATAAGCATAACATGTAGTAATATTCGTAAAAAAAGAAGGTAATGTGTAATTCTATGATCGTTAAATTTTTAAGTTCTTAAAATTTAAACTTAACGATACAATTTTTATCTTAATACTAACTTTCAGATTAAATGTTAAAAAAAAGTTAAACTAAATACATACACGAATATTTTGATATGAAAATAAATTTTAAAAAATCTAATTGCATCTCTTTAAATAATTTAAAGTTAACCATTATAACTTTGAGATGATTAATAATTAAACCTAGAATGATTTTAACCATTAAAATTACTGACAAAAATCACATCTTTTTCTCATATATAATTGAAGTATTGGTATTTCTTTAATAAAAAGAAAAGCAAATGAACTGCATGATCTTTAAAATAGACATAATCTACCTTTTCTCTTATCAAGGATACGTTAACGGAAGTACCCGCAAAAATATTCGAGTAAAGAAATTCGAATGATTTTTTTTCAAATATTTGCTGGAAAAACTATCTTTTATGCTATTACTTGAGGAAAAACTGCCAATAAAACGGTTTACCGACCAGATAGAAAACACAGTCTTAGAATTTGCCAAGCAAGTGATTGCTTGGAACGATCAATGATTGTAGGTTACTTCCTTTGGAGAGAAGAAATAAAATTCGGGTGATTCTTTTGGATAGAAGTATACTGTCATGAATTGAAACAAGAAAATATTTCTTCAAAACGTCAATTAGAAGGTGGATCTGTTATGACACGAGACTACTTTTCATTTGATGGAATGGGATCTCATGGACTTGTTTCTGGAAAAAGGATCTAAAGGCGCACATTTGTTATTTCTGACCATCTTCGTCCTCTTTATTCGATGAAACTTAAGATCTTTAGGAACTTATCCTCAAAATTAGCCAAAATAAACTTTTATTCCCGATTAACCATACTGAATATATCTAGATTGATATAATTGGAATCCTATTTACAACTTGTGGACTGAATTACTTAATATTTATCAAATGATGACATGAGATTAAAGTATAAAAATATTTTTAGTCAATATTTTCTAGCTTCTTATTGAAAGAATCCAACTTTTTATCATAAAATGGCATGACTCAATTGTTTATTTTTCTGGAGGATTTCCAAAAATTTCGCTTGAAATACTTTTTTCATAAAGTTTGAAATAATAAAATGATTAAAAATATTGCTTAATTTAAAATTTGAATACTTCAAATCAATAAAATATTTTTTCAGATATCTTTCATCTTCCTATTAAGGTGATTTCCATCCATCAAAAATATATATTGGAAATGAACATGAAACTTGTAAAAGGTGAGAGGAAGGTTTATTTTAAAAGACGAATATTTTTATTGTATATTCAAGCAAATTGTGCTGTTGGCCCGTATAAATCTGTTAAATTAGATGAGATAAAAAAAAGGTTAGAGTCTATATAAAGGTAAATTCCTTTTGTGATATTCTTACAGTCAATACAATTATATGTATTGACATTACATGATCCATGGAAATTAAATTTAATAAATAAATTAGAGTATTTTTATAGAGAACGGTCATCTCTATATCTACATGGGAACACGACGCGATTCAGAAAAAATTGTAATATTAGGAGTCATTTAAATTAAAAACCCTTTAATTTGTGGAGACTAACAAGAAATGTTGCTAAAGACGGAGAAGCGCAAAAGGTGGAAACAAAAGACAAAAAAACAAACAAACAAAGTAATACTGTATAAATAAGAGTGATTAACAATTCTCTTATCTTATAGGGAATATCTTAATTTCCTTAACTTGTATATATAAAAAAAAAGTATCTGCGTTACCTGCATTTTTAAAGACTGAACAAATTAAGTGCTTGACATTCTAAATAATTAAATTCCTAATTAGTTATTTAAATAGATCTTACAGATGATTTATTGTTACAATTAGCATTAAAAAATGAGGGACATTGTGATTTTTCAAGTAAACGAGTTTTGTCTCATATACTTATGGTGGGTTGTATTGTGGTGTTGATGAGATGGAGAGATTGAATTCCACCAAGGATCGAACTGGAGCAACATATTTGTAACCGCGTAACATATCCTCTATACAAAAGTGATCACCAATGTTTGGTGGCTGTTACTGGCTTATTAAGATACCCCCACAATACCCCCCTACCAGTGAGTCCGCGGAGAGACGAACGATTTTATATTGCCAAGTCTTATGCCGAGCGAAAAGAGTGCTTCGGTAGCGCCGAGCCTTATGGCGAGCGAGGAGAGTTCATTGTCCGAGGTTACCAATGTGGTGAGTTGTATTATGGAGTAAAGTTCCCGCTCAACATCTAAAATGTTTCTCTATGCTTTGTTTCAGATGGCTGACGCCGCATTCATTCAGAGGCCTAAAATGGTCATTTCTAGATCTATGTTAATCTCGCTAATCTTTCCTCTCACAAATGCTACTTATATTGAAAGAAGAATTGGAGGCAAATATTTTCTAGATTAATATATTAGTTATATATTTACAATATTAATTTACAAGAAACATTCTGCTAAGTCGAAGTCCGTTTATTCATGGCGAACACCACCTTCCTTGACCGTCCCTCGTTCTTATCTGACCCCAACGGTCAATCCTCTCTGGTGGGGTGACCTTCGACCTCGGGATGCAAGATTTGGCGAAATATCGCCCTGTGGAAGGAGAGCCATCGTCGATCCTTATTCCTCTCACCCGGAGAAGTGCATTCGTTACAGGAGAATCAATGCGCTCTTGTCATTCTCATCTTATCTATCGTGACTTGGAAATAAACTTCACACACGTTTTCCATTCATATATCAAATATAAACATTCGAATTACGAATAACATTACAATCATCTAAAAAAATAAACAGTTAGCATAATAACTAAGGCAAGAGCTCAGAAATCTTCAGCAACCTCCTTTTACATTACATATATAAACACAATACACAAATAAAAACAAAAACAGCATACACAAATAAAAAATAATTGCAAAAAGAAATTGATTCGATTAATAATGATAATCATGTAATACTAATAGACTAAAATAATAATATTTTTTAAAATAAAGATTATAGTACAATCATTCTCCTTCCTGGACTGGAAGTCGCGATAACGCGTCTGCATTGGTATGTTGGGTCCTCCGCCGATACGTTAGTTTGACATTATAGTGTTGTAATGCTAATGCTCAACGAATGAGTTTTGCTCCTTGAGGAAAACGTTGTGTTAGGAAGGTTAGAGGGTTGTGATCGGAGATGATCTCGATGTCTGTTTCAAAAATCTAAGTGTCGAATTTCCTGGGAGCCGCGATTACACTGTAAGCCTCTCTTTCTATAGTAGACCAACGCGCCTGGCAGGAAGTCAGTTTTTTGCTATAATACGCAATGGGGTGTTCATTTCTCTCATCGTCTCGTTGCGATAGACAGGCTCCGATGGCCGATGCTAAGGTATCAGTATAAAGTTGGAATGGTTTCTCCATCTTTGGGGTATACAATGTAGGCAAATTAATAAGTATTCGTTTCAAGTCCTGGAATGCCTTTTCTTCAACTTGGCTCCAAGGAATTTTGTTTGGGACACTTTTCTTAGTAGATTAGTCAAGGGTAAAACTTTCGAAGCGAAGTCCGGCACGTAATCTAGATAGTAACTAGCTAATCCTATCACACCTCTTAATTCACTTTTTGTTTGAGGACGAGCCAGGTTTACAATCGCGCTGACCTTTTCTGGGTCACCAGAACCTATGATGTGCCCCAAGAATTTTATAGGCTTCTTTGCAAACTCACATTTTTTTATGTTGACCGTGAGTCCAACTCCCCTAAAAGTGCCGAGTACAGCTTCTATGTGCAGTAAATGCTCGGTCCATGTTTTTGAGTATATGCCCACATCATCACTGTAAGATCTGCAGTATTGCTTATGAGGCTCCAGCACCTTGTCCATGGTCTTTTGAAAAGTACTACCTTCATTTTTCATGCCAAATGGAAGAACCTTCCATTGGTAATGGCCTACGTGGGTCACAAAAGCCGTAAATGTCTTCGAGTTTTCCTCCATAGGAATTTGCCAGTAGCCCTTTGTTAAATCGAGTACTGATATGTACGCTGCCGACCCCATTTGGTACAGAAGCTCGTTTGTGCATCTCATGGGATATGCGTCTGGGACTGTATACTTATTTAAAAGTCTGTAGTCGACACAGAGTCGAACAGTAACATCCTTCTTGGCTACACACACTACTGGATGAGCCCAATCGTTGTCGCTTTCTTCAATGAGTCCTGTTCGTAATAGGTCACTGACTTGCCTCTCCAATTCATTTTGTAAAGCAATAGGTGTTCTGTATGGCAGTAGTTTTCTTGGAGTACACTCTGTTGTTAACTTCACGAAGTGACCCTGTACCTTAGCTTTTCCAACCTGCTCACTAAACACATCGATGAACTTGCATAACACATTGGCAAAAGCATGACACTGATCATCCTTTAAAGAGCACATTTCTTTAATCAGTTCTTCGACTGCTTCATTTGTGGTGGTGACGCCTGTTGTGGGAGCATAATGAACTTCCCCAAACTCTTTGTCTTCATCGAAAATGATTCCCACATGTTGAACTCGAGACACATACGGGCGCATTTTATTGTAGTGCACTTCTCTAACGCTTCCGTCGGGCAGTTTAACCTTTGCTGAGTGCTTTCTAGTCATCTCGACTATCGTTGCTGGTCCGGTCCACGTACTTAGTAGTTTATGGGAAGACGATGGTAGTAATAACAGCACTTGGTCACCAACGACAAGAGACTTTTCTTTTGATCTTAAGTTGTACTGGCTGGTATACCTCTCTTGCATTATTTTAGAGGTCTCTGTTGCTATCTCATGTGCCTGCTGCATTTTCCCCAACAATTCTTGCAAGTAAGCTTCTATCGAACGGGAGGCACCAGTTGGAATTTTTATTTCACCTGTCCAAGCACTCTTCAATAATGATAGGGGCCCTTGAGGTATCCTTCCATATACGAGTTGAAATGGTGACACGCCAGTGGTACTATGTGGTACCTCTCTATAAGCAAAAAGCAGGTACGGTAGATGTAAGTCCCAATTTCTACCATTCACTTGTATATTTTTGTTTAGCATTTCTTTTAACGTCCTGTTCCATCTCTCTACTGCTCCCATGCTTTTGGGGTGCCCTGGAGTGGAAAATCGTGGTGACACACCCAATATACTAACAAAGGCTCGGGTTAGTTTGGCTGTAAAATTTGTCCCTTGATCGGAACATAAAATCTTAGGAAATCCTGTCTGAGTGAATATTCTCATCAAGACATTGCAAGTGGTTTTTGCACTTATCTCCTTAACTGGTATGACCTCCGCCCATCTGGTACAAAGATCTATAGCACACACAACATATTTATGCCCACGTCTGGATGGAGGTTCAAGTGGCCCGATGCAGTCTTTACTCCAGACCTCGAATGGTGTGTCTGGTCTCACTATGGGCTGGATGGGCACTCTATCTTTATATGTCACCGTGCGTCTCATTTGACATGGCTTTCAACTCTGACAATATTTTTTTACATCTCCCTTCATAGTTGGCCAGTAGAAGGAATATTTTATCCTTTCTTTTGTCTTCTTTTCACCCAAGTGTCCTGCCAACGGTATATCATGAGCCATCCGCATCACTTCCTGTCTTTTGCTACTTGGAAGAACTACTTGTTCCACTTTTTCACCACAGACCCAATCTGTGTGCATCAGGATTCCCCTGTTTATGTGAAAATGGTGCGACTTGGAGTTTGCAGATTCCCAAGCCATTGTCAGATTTGTGTCTTCTTTCTGCATCTGAGAAAAGTCTTCAACTTCCAGATCTAATTCGGCGTCAGTGGAATTTTCTTCGCTTTCTGCTACTACCACATTGTCTATAAAGGTGATTCCATTATTGAAATTGTTACCATTATTCCTTTGGCTTCCATTAATGGTATCCTTCACATCTCCTATAGGGCTGTGTAGTTCAATATTTTCTTTAAGGGTCTAGTATGCCGTTTGACTAATCAACATATTACTGACTAGCTTTTGAGATACGGCACAGGTGATGGAAACTTCTCCGTGTTTTCCATCATTAATTTTCATTTTGAAAATCTTCAACGGGGTTGTTTCCTGCTCTCCAAATGCTGATACGATGTCTATTTTCCCTTCTCCTTCCGCGGGTACATCCTTGACAACCTTGGCGCTCACTACAGATATTTGTGCTCCACTATCTATTATAGCATCGAAGGTGATATTTTCACATTGAATATTCGCACATTGAAGTGGGTCGGTATCTGCAGATGTTTTTTGGGATGAGCCCACTGGAATAGTCACACGAGCAGTCACTCTTGGACCTTCTTTGCTCTCCTCGACACTTCCAACTAATTTTCCTGGGGATTTAGTGGCTTGCTTCCCTCGCGGTGCGCCTTTTCGGGGACAAGCCCTTGCCAAATGTTATTGTGATCCGCAGGAAAAACATGAAGGCTTATATCCTGATCTGTTTCCGTCTAGTCTCCAATTTTCATTAATAGGCCGTTTGACAGCTGCCTGAATATCATTAAACTTCTGCCCCGTTTGAATTTTACTGAGGGTTAACGAATCGCTGTTCTTTTCTAGCAACTTATCCTTTCCATTCTTGTTTGCTATCTTTTTGCAATACAGTCGGACACTCTCATATTCATCTAACTTGTCGGCTAATTCATAGAGCTTTGTTATTTTGCCCCATTCATCAACGAAGTGCTCCCGAACTTCAAAGGGAACTCTTTTCTTTATCTGATCTGTGATGATCCAATTCCTCAAACCTTCGAAATCAGATATATTCAAACCTTCAAGACAGCCTGTAAAATAGTTGGATGTCTCATAGGATGTCTCTCTCCAAGTTTTATCTGGATTTCTCTGATGGATCACGAATTTCTGTCTAAATCCTTCAGGGTTTAATTTGAATCTTTGCAGTAAAATGCATTTGATACGTTCATGATTTTCGAATTCTTCTTCAGGGACTCGTGCAATGAGCTCGACTGTGTCGTGTGGCATCAGAGTTATAAGGCAAGTTACCCAATTCTCTACAGCAATCCCCATCCTCTTTGTTTGTCTTTCAAATAAGGATAGATATATGATATATCTCCACCTTTCAATTCAAATTTAGGCTTGTATCTTGAAATATCCAGTGTGCTCTTGAAACGAACACTTTCCTCAAATGAGCTACCACGGCTGGAATTGCCACTCTCTACTTCTATTTGAAGTCTTCGTATTCTCGCTGTTTCTCTATCTCGTCTCTATGTTTCTTTTCTTCCTCTATTCTTGAATTGATAATCATTTTATATACTTCCTTCACTTAGGTTTCTTCGTAATGGTCGCTTTTCATCACCAAGTCTTTTAACTTTACGACAGTCATGCTTTCATCTGGATTTTCTCTTAATTCGAACGCTAATGCAAATAAATCGCACTTTTTTCCTGTCCCGAACAAAGCCATTATGAAATCTATATAAAACTTCAGTTTAACCGAGTTATAAACTTTCCCTATAATTATCTCAATTGCTATCCTTGTATTAATCAGTCAAGGGAGGAAAGGAATGATTTATCCTCAATCAATTCTTAAAATTGTTTCAAAATACAATATATTGCAATTTATATCAAAACAAACAATTAAGAATATAACCCTACCAACAAGATACTATAATCTTAAAAAAATTAAGAATTTCTATACATTCACATATACACATAAAAGTGAAATGTTCTGAGTTTCACTCAACGGGAGAAACAATTCAGTTTCACTGAATTATTCTATACCTGATGATTTTGAGAAATCTTATTCAATTTCAGAAGTATGCTAATTCAATACGTAAATTCATTTATGCATTCATTTCAGAATTTAAATGTTTTCATACACAAAATTTAATTATTATACTATTATACTCAGAATTCCAGATTAAAAATTTGAACACCATTTATATGAAAATATGTGTTTTAAAATAGATCAAATACTTTACGAGAACCAGTGAAATACAGATACACAAAACAAATAACTAAAATAATCATTCATCATTTGAAAATATATGTTTCAAAATAGATAAAATATTTCACTACAACCAGTTAAATACAGATACACAAAACAAATATCTAAAATAATCATTCATCATTCACTACTTATTTATATGCAATTAACATTGCTGCTCCCCGTTTCACTGCTAAGTCTTATTATACTAACGTTACTTAACAAAAAATCATATGTTAAGCTTCTTTTAAAGTTACATTACATAAGAGATTCATTAGCAAACAATACAATAATAAAGCTTAATCAAGCTAGATGTTTATCTCAGTTTTACAATACTTTGTTAAGTATATACGAGTACTCAATTCTACGAAATTAAAGCTATCTCGAAGACAAACTTTTTTCTCTCTCTCTTTTTTGCACTGACGTACAAACTAATTATTCAAATTTCTCAAACGCTGATGCATTGACAAAGTTACAACTTATTAACACTGGCGTGTTCTTAAGTTAAATGCACTGATGTTAAGGATATATCACTTCTCTACAAACAATATTCAATACACAAAATAAGGAGGGTGCATGAAATCAAAGCTCTTACCTAAATCCTTTCGACTACGCCAGTAAAGTTCCCGCTCAACATCTAAAATGTTTCTCTCTGCTTTGTTTCAGATGGCTGACGTCGCATTCATTCAGAGGCCTAAAATGGTCATTTCTAGATCTATGTTAATCTCGCTAATCTTTCCTCTCACAAATGTTACTTATATTAAAAGAAGAATAGGAGGAAAATATTTTCTAGATTAATATATTAGTTATGTATTTACAATATTAATTTACAAGGAACATTCTGCTAAATCGAAGTCCGTTTTTTCATGGCGAACACCACCTTCCTTGACCGTCCCTCGTTCTTATCTGACCCCAACGGTCAATCCTTTCTGGTGGGGTGACCTTCGACCTCGGGATGCAAGATTTGGCGAAATATCGCCCAGTTGAAGGAGAGCCATGGTAGATCCTTACTTATGGTGTCTCGTCAATGCGGAGATTAAATTACGTGAAGGATCAAACTCGCGACCCTGCGATTTGCAACCGCCTAACATATCCCCTATACAAAAGTGATCCCCAATGTTTAGTGGCTGTAACTGGATTATTAAGGTACCACCACATACTCATTGATAAATACTTTGGGCAATTATACGCGCAATGCAAATTTTGGACTTCTTGTAATACATGAAAGATGTAGGCTAAAGAGTAATAAATAATATCACAATATTAATAAATACTTTGTAAGAGTACAAAGTATTAACAATACTTTGCAAGTTCAAAGCCATTATTCATCTATTGACACCGAAACAATCATTAAACGATTATAAGGATTCACAAATTCATTATTTAAAGAGAGTAGTTTCAGATAGTTTTGTTATGTGGTATTATGACTGACTACACGTTGCAATTCTAAATCGAAGTTAACGCCATATTATAACTCGGGCTTAGTAGCATTTTGAAGATTTCAAAATTCACATCCTGAATAGAAGTTTACACCTGTATGTACTAAGCTATTAATAATTATATCCTTGATTATTCCAAATATCCTTTAATGCCAGATTATAGCTTTAGAATTAATCTTAACTCTTGTACTAGATGAGAGGAATATCAGTTGGAGAGTAATTCACTGAAAATGTCATCTTCCATTTATTGGGCAGACGAATAATTCGATATTCTGATGATATCCATTGTTATCAAGAGGGAGATCGTTGGATCTAAAGGACTCAAAGACAATGGAAATTACTAAACACCGATGTCAGTTTAGGCGGTACGATTCTAACAGCGTGCAGTTTGAAATTCATTTAATTAACTAGACTATTAATTTCGCAACATATATATCAGAGAAACATTGATTTAAAGCTTTTTAACATTTTAGACAAGCAGGCATTCTTAGTAAAAGATCCTGACCAGAACGATGACTTCACAGCGAATTTGTTATGCTAATGAATATATCAAGGAAAAAATAATAGAAAAGTTTGCATTAGTGAGCGCAAAAAAGATCGTAAATGTCTCGCATTTTAAGAAAGAAGGCTTTGTTTGTTAGTAACAAACATTTTTTTTAATGATCGCCTAATACCTTTTCATAATATATAAAATTCTCATTTATTTCTTCCCATGAATTCTTCGTTTTACAAGCATCTTGAAACAGCATGAAGATTATTTGTTAATTTTCCAATTTGACAAATTTTCAGATTTTAAATCGCTTATTCATATATAAGTTTTCCTAAGAAGTTTTTAAAAATGTTCATTTAATATAATAATGAGGGATTATTAATAAGGGACAACTGCACAAGGAATAGCGTTTACTTGTGATCTTGCAATTTATTACATGAAAATAGATAAAATAAAGATAATGAAAATAAATTGAAATCTGCTATAGCAAATTTCAAGTAATCATCTAAGAACATTTTCTAAATAATTGTCATAATTTAAGCCATTAACTAGTTTAAACAGGTTATAAACAATTACGATGCTTTTATATTGGTCTCTCCCTCTCTAATAATATATAACTTTCATATTAATTTTTCTAGCTTGCAAACAAAGTTTGGGAGCTCGACCGATTTTGAGATGGTAAAAACCACCGGTTTTCTAAACATCGACGCATGCGTAATCTAATAATTGTTTTAAACCGGTTTAAACTAGTTAATCATTTAAATTAAGATAATTCGCAAAAATTCATAGAACGTATAATTTGGAAATCAAATCGTAAATCTAGTTGGCGATAAATCGCTAATTGTGACAACATGCATTATTTTCTAAAAACCTGTTTTAATTAGTTGAAATTATCTCTGAGTCAACAATCTTTATCGATTAAACAAACAATATTTCAAACTGTTTGGTTAATTTTTTTAAATTTTTTTTGCGGGAGTTAGGTTATAACACGGTGATTTTCAAGGACAAAACTACAACAGCAACAAAACTACACTGTGAAAGTCTACTCCAAAATATAACTACATTAGCAGATATTTCAAAAGCTATAATGTCAATGCCGAAAAAAGGATAAATAGCCAATTTATTGCCTACGCATTTTGAGGTTTCAGCAATTAGTTACCTTCAAATTTTGAGGCTCCAGAAACAAAAAACGAAAACAATATAATGTTCTCACATGATAATAAATGTGAATAAATGACTACATCAATTGCGTTAATATGATATTTTAATTATATAATCCTCTTGAAGCAATTTAGAGGAGTTGTCAAGGAAGGAGGGCGAAGCAAATAAGGAAGGGCTGTGAATTTTTAATTAAATGAGGATGTGAATATGCAATCCAACAACGAACTCGGAACTTTACCATCACATTATTTCAAGGATTCAGGATGTATTACTGAATGTTATAGATGGATGATGTAATGGATGTATTACTTATATATTAGGAAATAAGCCTTATTTATCTTTTACATCATATTAATTAATTTGTCTTCTTTTAAAGATTTTATTTCGGTCGTTGTTGTTTCTTATGGCACTTGCCATCTTTAAACAAGCCCGCTGTTAGGAAAACAGCGATTTAAGCAGATAGGGTGCGTCTCCTGTTTTAGTAGCGCCAACCAGGGCAAAGAGCACGACTTCGCCCCTCACGCATCACTTATTCTCTTGCACAGTAAGTGATGCGTGAAGGGACATTCACACATATCACTGATAAAAGAGGATAAACAATCATGCCCGATATGGGACTCGAACCCAGGACTCATGGGTAATGGTGAGGACGCTTTTCTCTTATGCAAGGACGTCGGCTTTTTATTTCTAAAGGCATAGTTTAATAATTTGATATTCAGATTTTAAATATCAATAAATGAACCATTTTAATTATGATTTAATTACGTATAAAAATACTATCTAGTACTGAATTTCAGATAAAAAATTAGATTAAATATATATTAGCAGAAAATAAAATTAAAAACATACTTTTTATAAAATTAAAAAAGAATTTTATAAAAAAAAAAACAGAACAATCAAAACAAAAGCTAAAAGTATGTAAAGCAGAAAATGATTTAAAGAAATTAAATCATAATATGCAAATTTAAAGAATTCTAAAACATCAATAAAAATTAGAAGATATTATAATTATCATCAAAACTCCAAGCACACAAAAATATTTCTGGCTGTACCTTAACACTTTATTTTTCTTTTACCTTCTTTATTTTTGGTTTAATATTAACTTTGTTTTTCAGTAAATAGATAACCGATTAATTTGTAAAAACCTTTAGAATTTAGTCATTAGTTTTCTTTTCTGTAATGAAAAAATGCTATTGCATAATATTTAATTCTTTTTAATCCAATGTGATATTTATCAGCAGAATTTTTTAAAATGGTTGCCATAGGTATCTACACTTTCACTCTCTTTTGACGCGCAGAATTTAATAAATATAAGCGAAACTTTAAATGATTCACACTAAACTTATTGTACTGCGAAGTTTAGATTGCAGTTTTTAATTTCTTTTTAATACTTAATTTAATTACTCTCCAGACAAGATGTAGATGCAGAAGAATATTCCTATTAAGTAACGTGTTTTTCCTCAATTTTACCATTAATAAAATCTCATTTTCCTTTTGCAATGTATTTTTTCCTCAACCAGAATTTAGAAAACATTTTTAATCTCTTAGCTTCAACATAGTAACCACAAATTTTAAGGATATTAAAACACTTTCAAAGTCCTTACTTTATAAGTTTAATGGCTAATTATAAAGAGAAGTGTCGCTTTAACAAGCTTTTATTGGCAATTAAGGAGGAACAGATATCTTACAAAGTCACTAAAGTACTATTTTCCCTGTTTTAGTTTGTAAAATTTATTTCCATAAATGGTTAAAAAGTTTTTTTTTCTCTAAATTTACTAAAAATTAACCAGTTGTTTTTCAACCAAGTTTTTTACCCTTAGTAACAAGAAATGCGAATTTTTTTTTAAAAAAAGACTTGATTAATATAATTGACAAGAATATTACTTTACCTTTTTTTCTTAAAATATCTTAATTATATTCTGTTAGTAGCATTCAAAAACTAAAAGCTCCACTTTTAATATCGAATGTTTTATTCATGACTCAGATTGCTACCAACCGCTAGCTATATCTTTTTGACAACTTTTTTACATTATATTGGAAATAAAAATGCGTTATTTGAATTGATACGCGAATCGACCCAATTTTGGATATCTTCGTAAGAGCAGAAATACTGATTAACGAGCCTGTGTATAATCGATCGAAATGGTAAACGGAAGGAGTAACCATTTGGAGGGTATGTCGCGTAAGACTTGCCATTTTAGCTTTTCCAAGTGCCTTGATTAGTCTTGAGACATATGGCCAAGCATTATTATGCTGACGGAAAATATTTTCGTGTCACACTCAATATTGATGACGCTTTTCCTTCAATACTCGCTTAAATGCTTTCAGTTGCGTTTGATACCGATACCCTCCCATGGTTTCAATAGCTCAGAATATATCGCACATAGCTGATGTCCTCAAATGTAGAATATAAACGTGGTACGGTGAGCGTCCGTCCTGAAGCCCTAAAACCACTCACGACATGCTCTTACCCCTAAGAGGAATCTCATTGACAGTCTTCGATGTGCCATTACAGTATTCTTCGAATGGAATCAGAAAATCAAAATTTCCTTCAAATGAGAATGTGGCCCCAATACTGAAATCTTCGAATTAGAATAAATTTTTGATGTCAAATCAAATTTACTAATGTGATACTTTCGTGTTGTTGACAAATGTCAAAGCTAACTTTGACATTTTTAATTTGCCTATTGCTATCAGCTCTTACCGCTCCATCCTACAAAGTTGCAACCTAATAAAAAGACGTGTTTTTATTATCTAGCAGTCTTAGTAGGCCACGAATGGATAACGTATTTTAAAGTAGTAACAAATACTTTCCAAGAATATTAATAGATGGCAACAGTACTCATTTTAATGATCTCTGTTTAAAACTGATTGAAAGCATTTATAATTAAAGTGCAATTCCATTTCAAATTGGCGATGGTACTTGATAATGTGGCATTTCATACAGCTAGCCAACAGCAGGCAACCGCTTAAAATTCGATTGGAAATGTCTTCAATATTCATTTAATAGCCTTGACTTATAGCTAATAGTCGTTGGTTATTTGTATACAAGAAAAACAAAGAATCATGAAGAGAAGCATTTTGCAGATGAAAAAGATAGAGAATACACAGAACAATAAAAATAACTTTGAAATGTTTATCTCAGAGAATTTAATTATCTTTCCCAAAATAATAATTTTACCGCATTTTTACTTCGTACATTTAAATAAAAACTGTCTAAAAAAGAAAAGTTCACGGGGATTTAAAGAATATGCAAACATAGTTTAAATTAATTAAAAAGTATTTCCTTATTTCCTGAAAAAAAACCAACTATCAATATTTTTTGTCTGATGCATCTCGGGAGTATCATTCTTTAATAACAAGCAATAATCTTTAAATATATTGAAGTTCAGTTTATCCCATATCTCTCTATATAAAAATGAATGTTTGTCTATATATCTTATGCGCTGCCGTACAGCTCATTCGATTCCACTAAAACTTCGACAACATATTGCTTGTACTTACACGAAAAAGGCATAATTCATTATGCCATTATGATATATTATAGGCATAATGCAATAATCGAAAGTATAAAAAATATTTTCAGATGAATACACCGCATCTGTTAGCCATCAAATAACTCACCAAGAAGACAGATTCATTATTGAGGCTGAATTCAAGCTAAGCGTTAATATTTCGTAGCTATTGTACATAAATGCAGTGTAAATCTTTCTCCGAGATTATAGTTTGACTAGAGATAGTGCGAGAAAGTTTAGGGGAACCAATTCTATAGGTTTGAAATTTTAACTAAACAATTAATAAAATTTTAACGTTTTTTGCAGTAACTTCCGTAAATTTTATAGTACAAATAATTTTGCACCATCTTAGTTTTCAAAAACTTATCTTTTTAAATATATTAAAGATTTTATGGTATAAATATATTTTCTATGCTTAATCAGTTTTAAAAGAAATTATTTTAATCATGTTTTCTAGCATTAAATTTGAAAATTCTGAACGAATATTAAATTAATCAGGAGATATAATAAACAGTTTCCTTCATTACCATTCTGAAGGAACACCAAGCTTAACAATTCTACAAGAACACTCAAATCTAATATATAAAAAGTATTCTTCATAGAAATAAATATTCTTAATTGAACAAGATAACTATTTCAAATTGATATTCCCAAAATCATTTCTTCTGCAGATGCAACGCCCTGGGTTGTGTATATATATGTAAAACATTCCTTCACACAACTCGTTTCCTCAATCTCGCATAAAAGTAGAAATCCTTGGCTTGAGGAATAATCTGTCTTGGACCGGAAAAATGCATATTGTAACTCATAATGGCTGGAATAAACGATAATGAGCAATTGTAATTTCTGAGAAAGTTTCACGAGAACAGATTGGTTCTCTAAGCATGCCAACCCACTTTAGATGACGACGACGACGAAGAGAAAAGTGAGTTTTGCATAATTAGAATACTCATTAAGAATTATTTTGATTGCTTATCCGTACTATGTTCAAATGAGAAATTGAGTTCGGCATTCAAAGGAAAGAAATAATTCAATATGTCTTTCTCTCTGCATATTATATTGATTATATTGGGGTTGCATAAAAAATATATTTAGGCCAAAAATGTAATGTTTTGGATACCTTCATTCTCTTCAAATCAGGTTTCTTACACCTCCACTAATTTAATCCACCAATTCTTCCACTGCCTAAAGAACATCTCTGTATTGGTAGTTCAAAATAGCTTTCTGCATTATCTTTTATCTACTCTCAAAACGGGAACCCTTTAATGTTGTCCGGAAACAAACAGAAACTGCAAGGAGCCGTATATGGAGAATAAGGAAGTTCGGGTTCTTAGTTCTTTAAACCATTTTTATATAGCTGCATTTGAATGGACAGCTGCGTCTCCAGATGGAAAAAATGCTTGTGCCATAGGGTACAGCTGGTTTTAAATATTCATGTCATATATTGGTTACCAATCCTTAGAGCTGTTTTGATGAAACATTCATTCTTATTAAAACAACCAGAAGCTATAAGGAGCCTTATCTGGAGAATAGGGAGGTTGGGGTTCTTAGTTCTTTCAACAATTTTTTGACAGCTGCGTCTCTAGATGGAAAATATGTTTGTGCCATAAGGTGCAGCTGGTTTTAAATATTCATATCACATATTGGTTACCAATCCTTAGAACTGTTTTGATGAAACCTTCATTCTTATTAAATGGGGGAAATTGAATTTATTTTAGCACTATTTATTCAATTTGAATATCAATCACAGCTAATATCTTTACAAAAAATTTTCAATTCGTAATTTGTTAAGAAACAAAAAGGAAATAATAAAAGATATTCAGGAATTTCAATTATTCCATGAAATTTCATACAATATTTTCACACAGTTATAAATGTTAGAGAAAATTCTCGAAAACAAGATGAAGAGTAAAAATCAGTTTTTAATTTATTTTTAAAAAATATATTTTCCACTTTATCTTACTTTATATAATTTTTTGTTAAACAGAACACGTCTTTGAATTGCATGAGAGTTAAGTAAAGCGTCAGAAAATATTTAAATAAAAGGGGCTACAAGAAAGAAGCCTTTATTTAAAAAAGTTCAGAAAATACCAATCTCTCGTCTTTCCTTTCATGTAGTTAAGCCTGTTTCAGCGAGGCTTCTCCTGCTCTTCTGGGTATTTCCATTATCGAATTTCCTTATTGCTATCCTTGAGCTATATCTATTATGGCACATGTTTAGTAATCCTCAAACCTCGAATGTTCGCAGTTTCTAGGAATTTCAAAAGAATTTTCTCAATAGTTTTTGTGTCTTCTAACACAGTTTATTTTAAATCTATGTACAGTGTTGTACAACCTTTCCGTTACTCAGCCTAAGTTCCTAGTAATCAGTTTCTCTTATTTATTTTCCTTCAATTCAAAGGAAAACCTTATATTTTTCTTTTTTCCCCCCAAATTAAAAAGATTTGAAGACAGAAATCCTTCAAGACAAGGTGAAGAACTTGGAAAATTCTATACAGGTTTAGAAATGTTCTTAAGGAAATGTTAAATTAATTTAACGTTTCCGAATTTTTTTAAGGCTAAAAAGTACAAAATACGAGAATAAAGTAGGTGCTATAAATCCAGGCTGCTACAGAGATAGAAAATGTAAATAACAAAGTATTGCAAACAGGTATTCAATAAAGCCTTTTCTTTTGCGTATCAAATTGTAACTAAAGAGAATTGCATCCGAGGCGCTTTGATTTGAAAAGAAAACGCTTTGATACCTTTAGCATTTTTAAGATAATAGGGCTTACGTTTAGTAGTATCAAAATCTGTTTGGCATAGTGATAGCACTTCAAATGCAATTCAAATGTAAATTATACCTTACCTAAAGAATAGCTGTGCGAATAAACTTACAGGAACAGATTTTAGAGCTTTGCACAAGAATGACTATTTGCCTAAACCCATCGCCATTGATGTTTCAAGTAAGCATAGGTAATCTACTAAGCAAGTATACAACTAAAAGGTTTTATAGTTTAGTTATATTAACGTCGCGGTTCACAGAGGTTCTTCGGTGAATCGAGCCTCGAACCTGCCGAGACCTTACCACCAAGCCACTGCCACATCAGCTAAAAGGAGAAATAGAATGAAATCTTATAATAAAAAAAAAGTCAATTTTCAAAAATAATTATTTACTTACAAAAAAATTGTAAAATAACGAATGCAAAGACATACAATATTTTTTGTTTTCATAAAATATTAATTTCAAGGACATTTCAAATTAGGAATACTTATTGAGATTTGTGCTCAAATGGAACAAGAAAAGGTAAATAACAGTGGGCATTAAGAGATAAAAATGATATCAGGGAAGTGAATAAAAGTATAAAGATTGTTGCAGTATACTTATAGATATTAACTTTAGAGTAGATTTAGAAAGACGTGGAAATAATAGGCAGCAAACTTAAATTATGCTGCAACAGTATAATGGAAATGGGTGATGCTTGCATGGAAATGGGTGATGCAACAGTAGGGGATATTTCGGAAAATAAAAGTCAAAATAACTATTTTTACTTTTTCTTATACGAATGAAATTATTGGAATTGTTAAAAAAAATTCAAAGTCAAGGTTTTAACGAATCTTCACGTTTCAGTGCCCCCCCGAATCCGACAATATATTTTCGGTATTATATAGGGACTTCGTAATTTTGAACTAAGGCCAGACGACGGTAAATGATGGTGAGATGGTAGCCTTCTCTCCAAGCTTCCACACTCCACCAGCAGTAGTATTTCTTCATCCTAACTATTTTTCTTGAATGCGCATTTCAAGCTCTATCAAATCAGATTTTATTAAAAATTTGCAAATTTATAGATATATTTATGAATTAAAATCGTACCATTTCAACCGTTCAGCAATACCTGAAAGCTTGCATTCCATATCAGTTTTTAATTCTAAACGAAACTTTTAAAATATTTGTTGATTTTCTGCATGATTGCAAAAGAGTTTTTAACTATACGAAAATTTTCTATGTGTTACTACTGGAATTTAAAAAAAAATATTTTGTCTTTTTTTCCCTTTTTGGATAGCCTTGGCCGAAATGAATTTCTATCAAATAAATGCTAGTACTCGAATACTAACTCAGTTAATTAAACGCATTACTAGCTATAACCTGTTTCAGTTACATTGGAACTGTACTAATTTGAAATGTCTCCGATTTCCTGTGTTACATTGGATTTCATCATCTTAACTTAAAATGGATATCATCAAATCGCAAATTATTCTTCGATCCAATTACCTGGAAGATTCCTTTTCAGTGAATTATCCCAGACTGATATCCATTTCATTTAGTTCATGAATTTAGGTGGGTTCAAACACTAGAATCGTCTATTATGCGACATTTCGAATAATTAAAGAATGTAATTATGAAGTCCTTTATACATCAAGCTGTAAACTAATATATGAAGGATTTGCGTTATAAAGATCTGAGTAACCGAAAATGTCCGAGTTTTAATACGCCTTGAGGATTAAATTAGCCTACCTATGCAGTTATGATACCACATAACAAAGAAATTTTTAATTATGCTTTAGAAATGCAGGCCGCAATCATTACAATTGCATAATTTAGCCCTTAATAATGTAAATACCCGAGTAAAGATTCAAACTGCTAACACGACATGTAAAACACTTTGTATACTTTTTATCGCTTATTATAAAATGAATAAAATACATTTGTATAGTGATATCTATTTATGTTTATTAACTTCTGAACATGGAATGAAGTGTTTTTCATCCATACCTCCAATTTTTATAGTAAAATTTATGATACCGAATGCTGAAGATAAATCCTTTTCGACAAATGGCTTAACGCATAAATTTCAGATAGAGATACTAAAACCTATCATTTTCCTCATATGTCCTAATATTGATCGAAGTGAAAATTAATAATCAAAATAAGACAAATGGAACTTGAAAGTAAAATAGATAAAACAGCAAGAGATCTGAGGACTCAAATGGATCTACTTTTCATAAGGGAGTTCAGGTAAATTGCATTTTTTTGCGAGATATGTACGAAAACAATTCATCTTTAGAATGGAGAAAGTAATTTGGGTTCTGAATATAATAATATTTATGCTTTGTTTTGATAAGAATAAAAATAAATTTTCTTGTTTTTAAAATAGGAATATTTTAAGGAATAGAAATGTTATATCGATAATAAATCACAATTTAAGAAAATTAACTTTTGATTTAAAACGTTCTTGCAATAGTTTCATTAATTCCACATTAATTAAACATTCATTGTAAAAGCATCTTTTAAATTAATTAAATATTCTTCATAAGATATCTGGAAATTATTTTAATACTTCTCCAGGCCAAGTTAGTTAGTAGATTCCATTTGCTTGATATAAATCATAAAAATGGATGGGATCAAAGAATGCAATTTTATATATATTTCAAAAGAGATCTGAACAGGAAATGTGATACGATGTTAGAGAATTTCATATAATGTTCTAAAGACTCAGCCATCTTGAGAGTCTAAATTTTTTCATTATTCAAGTTACTTTTTTTCGCATCTATATCAGAAAATAATAGTTTTAATCAAGATTGTTTTAAAGCCTATAATGAACTTTTATTTAAAAAAATATATAAATCAATACACTTATAAATTAAAAATTGTTAAAGAATATTCCTTGAATAGTATATGATAAAATAGTTTTTTCTTTAACATTTTAACTCGTAGTAAATTATCATAATAAAATATCAGTGTCTTTCATAAACACAAATCAGAGAAAAATATTTTAATCAGATTTTGTGTCTCTATGTATGTCATTTTTAATGCTATGTTTAGTTCTTCAAATGGAGAATCGGTATAAATTTTAACACAAATAAAACACTGTATTGCTATACTTTCTTTGAAAGTTTGAACTGATTTGAAGAGTGTTGAAAGTTTTAGCTAATTTTTAATTATTATTTTTTTCATTTTACAGCTTTATAAAATTCTTTTTTTTGCATGCCTAATCTTTTTCATTTTTGTTTAGCCTTTCTAAGCTAATATTTCTCTCGCATGTGTGGGTATTAAAATATTTCCGTCTAATCTATACATTTTATGGAACATATTATAGAAAGGTTAGCGGAAAACAGCATCTGACGAACATGTCAGCCAGACCCGATCGAAAATATCAAAAGCCTGATTTTTGTGGATGAAAAATAAAAATGAAGTAAAAAAATAGCGATTGTAAAGAATAAAATAGTTTTGTATAGTAAAAAATAAACTAAATATCTTAAGTGCTAGTCCGCAAGAAAATAAATTGAAAGCGACATAGAAAATTGTAATACGTAAGTCAAGATACATGATCATCATCTATAACAACGAAATAATGCATTCTCCAGCATATCTTAATTTTTTTTAAATATATCTTTTCAATTCTTCGTCTAACTGTATTTTTACAGTAAGACAACAGACAATGTAAACCACGATCCAAAAAGTCTAATTGAAAACGACAACTTTGTAGCTGAGATAACGTATTACTTGAAACAGTTTGCCTGTTTGTAACCCCAAATCAGAGAGCGGGTGGAGCAAAATCAAAATCAAAGGGAAAATATTTTGATAAGATTAGGAGATAAATTTACTATCAGCCTGGTGACGAAGTGAGGATGAATTTACACCCTGTAAGTAGTAGAAGCAACAAATAAAGCGAGTTTTTCCCAAAGAGAGAAGGTCCTTATCACATAATCACAAATAGATCTATCACTTTTTACCTTGCTGATCTCAGTACACCAGATCAAGGTCTTGTAACTTACCATACCAATGCTGAAATCGTATAAACTGCCCAAGAAAGGAATATAAGACCAGTAGTTCCCACCAAGCGAAAAGGTAGACCTAAGAAGTAGTGTGCTGTCCTTTCGCCGAAACTTCGTGAGAGCCAGGGGGCAGTCTGTAACCGTAACTGTTTTCTCCTAGGCCCTTTAGCGGCCACTGCCATGAGCAATCAGTCCAAGTCTTGGATGCAAGCGCAAAACATGTTGTCCCCGAGTATTATTTTAATTCATATATGTTAAATGTTTTTGTCCTAAATAATTGTGTCCCCTTTTAAATGTTGTACTTTTATGTCATTAAATGTATTTTAATTTAATTGGCAGGATTTATGGATTTTAATCATCTTCCCTGAGAGAAGTTAAATTTTGCCACCCTTTCGTCCAAGCATTAAAATTGATAAAAAAAAAAATCAGACTATTTCCTTTTCTCAAAGATATAATCATAATAAAGGAGATAACGAAGTTGAATCTGAAAATTGCGAAAATCTTAAACATTCTTTGCTTAATATTAGAAACAGAAAAATGTAGGATTCAATTATAAGATATAAAATATTAGTCTTCTTATAACTGTATGAAAATAAAGTAAGACATTAATAAAATAAAGTAAAAATTTCACAAAGATTTTAATAGAGAAATTTCTTTTGAAGTAAATTTTCTATTATAAGCCCCAGTTTGAAGCATTAAAATTCGTATCGCAAAGAAGAGATTAAGAATTTGTTTGAAGTCCTAGAAACATATTTATCTGTTTTCTTTATATTATAAAACAGTTAAAGTTTAAATTTTATATTCCAAGCAGGCTTTCGATATGATAATCGACTGCAACCAAAATCTAAATTTTTTACTTCTTCAAGATGTTTCAGTAACAAATTTGTTGAAAGGAATCTTCAAAACTATATTTGTCTCTATTCAGTAACACTTTTTATTCCAATCAATTGTTTATAAATTCATAAAAGTCTAGTAGATTTAAACCTGCTCTTCAGATATTTCTGGCCCCTGAACCTTGCATTACAATTATCACCTCCTGTCTACAGATGAAATAGAAAGTAAGCGAAAGTATGGTTTCTCTTAACCCTTTATTGACTGACGGTACTTGAAGCTTAAGTAGGAATTCCTACTTAATTCCTACTTAAGTAGGAATTAAAAATATTTAATTAATAATTAAATTATTTCTGTTAATTTCATTTTTTTCTTGGGTTCCCTGGGATTATTCTGCCAGAAAACTAAACTGCTGGTGCAAAAATGAAGTTAAAAAATTGATGGCATCGTAATTCGGTAAATAAAGGGTTAAAGAGGGTCCCCCCTCCCTCAAAATGGTATATTTGTAAGAGAGAGTTTGAATATTCAAAATGAGTGTTGAAAGAGCAGAGTACAGCAGTATAACTTGATGTACAGTTCAATTTGATTCTCATCTTAAGAAATAGAATGCATTTAAATTTTTGTGGCAGTATCTTTCCGTCCTTGTATACTCTTTTGAAGCTATTCACTAATTTTTGTGATTGTAAAATCATAAAACTGTTTTATTTAGTCATTTAAAATCATGAAATAAAATCCAAGAATCTAGAAAACACGTCGAGGTTTTTCTTATAGTGTTTTGTAATTAAATTCTATGCATGGAGATGTAATTCGAAAAAAAATCTTTTTATTTTATTATATTATCTGATGTAATCATAGCTACATTAATGAAGTAAGTTATTTAGACTAAAGTACTTTTCTGAAATGCTGATTTAAGCAAGAGTAGATACAAAAGAAAATATGTTATTTATATACATTTAAAAGAGATTTATTAGCATCCCTTGGATCTTCTCATCAAAAACCATGAATTTATTAACTTATATTTAAACGGCATTTTTCCCTATAGGTTATTGCAAACGAATTTAAGAAAAATTTATAATAATAGTATTTAATTTTCAGTGTTTGTAATAAAGTGAAGAATAAAGTTAATTATCATGCGGATTAGGAATAAAAATTATACAATTACTATATTTTTCTATTTATATCAAATCGTCTTAAAGTGAAAGCCCCCAACCCATTGTGGAAATACATGTTTTTAGATTTTTCAATAGTATACTAAGTGAAAAGAATTTTTCAGGATCGAATGTCTACACAACAATTTTTTTATAGCCAAAAAAATTCACAAGTAAAAAATATAAGTTTTAATTTAGGGACTTATTTAGCTTAGTTTAGACTTGGTATATTTTTTCATATTGAAATAAATCCCATACTGAGAAGATCGTTTTGTTGAATTTATTTAAATATTAATAACCAATAAATTAATACTAAAGATTATTATCATATATGGTAACTTCTTAAATGTCTCAGATTTTTTTTACATCTAAGCAGAATGAAATGGTTTGAAAATATTCACACATGGGAATAATTGGAAATAACGGGAACGATAAAAAATTGAGAGAATCCTTAATAACACGAATCCTGAATATCTGCTTTTCAAATAATAATTGTCAACCGCTTGTAATGTTATGAACAACCACGCAAGAGAAATATCCTACAACCAAGAGGAGTGGTCTCCCGAAACCTTTTCGTATATTTTCTACGAAATGTACTTGTGTATTATTAACTATATGCCACTGGCTAACAACAGCTACGAAAAAGTCTACGAGAGTACGAACTTCGGTGATTTTTTTTCTCATTAAATCACTGGTACTAGAAAAGTATTAGAAAAACAAATATTTTGAATCATTTTTACCCATCCTATTAAAACCAAAATTTGACACAAAGCTACAATTGTACTCTCAAAATCACATACCAAATTCCATATATTTAAATCAGTGCTTGTTGGTGTTACCGTGTTTGCAAACTTATGAAAGTACCTACAACGACAGTACAGCCCTCGTTGGATTTACATCCAAATGTGATAATTATCTCTAAGATGTTAAATCATTCTATCCATAGATCTCTTCGTTTCATAGTTATCAACTTAAATTCAGACAGATGGATGGATGGACATATTTCTCATGCATGGTTTGCGTTCACAATTTAATCAAAATCTACACATTTGAAGTAGATTTTTTAATGAACATAAATTATTTTTGACCCTATTTTGTTTATAGATCCCATATATTAAATTTCACTCATCATGCTTAAAGCCTTTTAGATTTAACATGTTCACAGTCAGAGACAATTTTTTTTCAAAATGTGTTTTTGATTCACAGAGGCTATAAGGAAGGAGGTTTGTCAAAATCTAGGGTTTGAATTTCTTGGCTATTAAAGTAAAAATAACACTTTTTTTAGGGAGCATTAAAAACATCGAGAAAAATGCACATTGTACGCGTGTATATTTTCCACAGTAGCTCATTTATCCGTAAAATCGAAATGTAGGTCATTTTTTACTAAACACGGTTGGAATGTAATGTTGATATACCGAGCACAAATTCAAAAAGTCAATGAAAAAAAAATGTTTCTTGAAGTTTGAGGGGAGAAAGAACTTTCGCAAATTGAAAATTTTTCCCAGAACCCATGAATCTGGGAAAGAGTTTAATTTACGCGATGCGAAGACATTTACATTTTCTTCATTTTCAGATATTTTTCCATTTGTTTCGTTTCATTTGGTAGATATCTGAAGTATGTTGTTACGAAAAGCTAAATTTCTATTTCAGTTCGCTAGTTCATTTTCATATGTAATCTGCAAAAGAAAGATAGGTCATCATGAAGAATTTCTTTTTATCACGTAATTTCCTATGACATAATGTGCTTTAACTTATCTACGGATATTTTGATATTAAATTTCAGATTTTCCTTTTCTGTTTTCTTAATATTTAAATGAGGTAAGGGAGTTTTTAACAAAAATATTTTTATTGGTAATAGATTCTAAGGTTATTTTTCAATAAAATTAATATTATTTCTATATTTCTATCGTCAACGAAGGACATTTTTTAATGTATTTATAGTGTTTAAAATATAAAAATGTTGTGGTTTTATAAGAAAGAAAAAGTAATGTTTTATATTTAAATTTCAGTAGTGTATCTTACAAATTTCTTTGTCTTTTGTGGTTTTAAAAATAAAATGCTTTAACATTGATATTTCTGTTAAAACTTATTTTAATTAAGCTGTGTTAGTTCGTTTAATGTTCAATAATTCTATCGAAAGTAGGTTGGTTTATTAATTGTAAATATTTATAAATATGACGTGCAAATTAAAGACTTGCGTATAAGAAATTAGGACTCATTTTACTGAATCACATGCAACATATGTAGTGTTGCTGTTTAAATTAATGCGATTTAACAGCACTAATCAAGTAGAAACAACTTGATTTATTTAAATTATTTGAATTAATTTATGAAAATATTATATCTAAAAATAAAAAGCCTGCAGTTGTATTTGAAGCTAATTTACTACCATGCAGTCAACGTAAAATAAATATTTAAGTGCATAATCTTACAGAATACGGTAAATGGACTAAAATAACGTCTAAAAACGTATATTTCTCAGAAATTACATTTATAATTATTTATTCAAAATTGTGAAAGTTTGCATCAAATTTTGTGCCATTAAGTTTTCGCAATGAAATTCAACGAAGTTCACTTAGAAATAATGTTGATAATGCCTCCAATTTTTTTAATGAATTTTTCAGGAATATTCTCTGCATCCTGTTGGTTCAGTTTATTTACATTCGTCGAAATAAGCATCTGAATATTTTACTTTTTAGAAGTTCTAATCGATTGTTAAGAATAATCGTTTATAATTTTAATTTATTTTCATAACAAATTTATATAATATCACAATTTGGTAATAACTTTTGACAATATATCTTGTACATATATTTTACTTCCTAAGATTTTACCTTAAAACGTATGGATCAGAATTTTTTAAATATATTTATAAATAAAAACAAAAGAAAATATTTCAAAAGAATATTTCAATTCTGATAATTTTACCTTTGAATATCACATGAAAAATCACACGCAGTCCTCGTAGTAAGCATTTGAGCTTGGATAAAGGTCACAAAAGTAGCTTGCATAAATATCATATTGTTTGCATGGAAAAGCAATTAGGAATGTAAAAAGCAATGTATAAAATAAAAAAGTAAAAAAAAACAACCCTGTAAGTGTATCTAAGCTTACTTTGATGTATTTAAATTATTCATCTGTATGATATATTGCTAAAGTTGGGTGTCATACATCTATAATTCTTGCTAATCTATTGGATTTGATTATTTGAAATCAGTAAAATGAGATAATATGACTACTTTTCTTTCTTACAGTATGAGCTTAGTGATTTTTGTATCGGGTGCTTCAGAATTCGTAATCTTCAGAATTATATGTAAAATCCATAGCTTCAAACTATCAGGATACCAGGTAACGTTTTATACTACTAGTTTGCTAAACAGAAAAAAATCGTGGTATAGCAAATATAGACTACAACTTCTAACAATGTTGTAAGAAATATAAATCCTTGACTCAAAAAAATTTATAATTGTTCCATTTATTTAATTAGAAAACAGTAGTTTCATATTTGATATATTTTCTAATAAATATTCCCTCTCATAGATTATATAACTTTTTTGAGATCTTATTCTTGAAGAATTTCCATTTTATTTTAAACATTGGAGTTTTGATTGAAAAATAATTGTCTTTTTTTATTTACACAAATAAAAGAGTATTTTGTAAAAGTTTCTAACATATATATTTTTAAAATTTTAAACAATATTTTATAGTTTATTATTATTATTATTATTATTATAATAGAGTCGTGGAATTCCTTTTTTCGTCAAAAAACAATGTGAAGTGTATCGTAGAGAATCAAAACTAAAATTAGTATCTTAATAATTAAAATATAAATATTAAAATTATGTATTAAAAATCAGGGACAAATGAATAATAGAACTTTAAAACTCTGCACACGTGCGTAAAGTTTCAAGCAAGAAGCAAGGAAAAAATCGATTTAAAATTTTCATCTCTACAAACATCAAACATGTCAACTACTATTTCAATTGTAATTTAAAAATCAAATAGGTGCATTATAAATTAGAATCATGTATTATATAAACACGTCGTGAGTTCGTAAAAAATGAGAAAATACGATGAAAAGAATATTTATGAAAACATTTCCTTATTCCTTTACTTTCTTGAAAATTTGTATATGCCAGAGATATAATTATTTTACTTATTAAGTGAACATAGGATAAATATCAGTTTATGACTCAAGGACAGTTTAAAAGTTTCGATAGATCATTCTTCACTATTAAGCTGGCAGAAACTTCTTTCCAATAACCCAGATTGTATCGTAAAATATTTTATAGAAAATTTTCTATTCGAATTCATTTTCCAAAATATTTGTTTAAAGTATTCTTGTTTGAGGTGAATTCAAATAAATAATTTTTGATAAATACTGTTTTCCTGTTTATTAAGACCTCTCGTTGCGAATGGGTAGATTTATTAGCTGCTTTATATTTAAGAATGTTTTAATAAAAATAAATGAAACTAATTGTTTTATACTTGAAGCAGGATTCTCATACAGGTAATTTAAAACTTCTCACATCGCTTAATTGTCTCTTCTACGGTTAAATTATGGGATCCCGAAATAACACTAGGGTAATGGTGGGCAGATTATCTTCATATGGATAGATATATGTGTCGCGTCTTTAGATTCAAAGATACCTTTTAATGCGAAAATGTTACATCTGAATAAATGCGCAGATTGAAAGCTTTTAGTAGTTGGATAATTACTGCGGCAAACTAAGCATTTGATTGATTTGTGTTAAATCTAAAAAGATTTTCATTTTAATTGAATGGGATTTTTGGCCAATCCCCAGTTTAAAATTCGTATATTTGAACTAAAACATTTTATAGAATATATTTTTGAATATTTTATAAAAATCAGAATTTTATCGTTATTGAAGAAGAAACATTTTATATAAGTGGATTTGTTTCACTTGTAACTAAAATTATAAATTAGACAAATCAAATTAACTGGTTTAATGCAAGTATTAGTATTTTTTAAGGTAAAATATACCTAATAAGCGCAAAATATAATTTTAATTAATGGATATGCGTAAATAACAAACCTTTGTGATTTTTAAAGATAAATATGCTTAATGAAAGAACTTAATAAGAAATTTCTTTCTTGAAAATATGGAATAAACTTAGATAAGAATTTTGAAGTCCCTTAAAAATTCTATTCGATGTAATATAAGTTCATTACTATCAAATATCAGACCAAATCAAGTTCACTTATAATCAATAATACAATAAAATTATACAAATTGCTAAATACAGAATTTTAAACAGGAAAACATGGTCTATATATTCCTATTTGATTCTGTCTTTCCTTTGGACAAATAAATCAGAACTTAACCTCTGTTATTTTGAGTTAGAAAAACGCTTTAAAATAAATAATGTTCTTGAAAAAAATTTAGTATTTCAAGGAAGGACAAGGTTCATTCTGACAAAAATAGCAGAAGAATTTTTAAAACAAAAAACTATTTTTCCTTCACTTGTCAGTTCATACCTTAACGTGGCAATATTATACGATACTACCTCCATTAAACAATTAGAGATCTGTAGCACACACTTCATGCAGATATTTTGAAAACTTTTAAATAGAATTTGCACTAAGTATGATTGCTCTAATACATCAGCATAACAAACAGCCTACCGAAAAAGGTAGTAGGAGGCTGTGAACTTGTATTCGTTTTAGCTAATTAATTAAAAAAATCGTAACATTTGATTTAAGATAAGTTTTTCAAAAAAAAGCAGTTATTTTGTCTATGTATTAAGTTTAAAACAACTGCCATAATTTTTTCCCCAATAGCGACATTAATAAAAAAATTAAAAACTGCAGGATGTGACAAGTTATAACAAAATTTCGGTGTAAATTGTAACAAATTACAAAGTGAGAAATTTTTCCTGATTTGCTTTTCATACTTGTAGTTCGACTTCTGCTTTAAAAATCAATATGCACTCTCAAAGATCAGATCCTTCCCTAAGAAAGAAAGACGCACATAATAAATGAAAAAAAAAATCTCTCCTAACTGACCCACATGAAGAAAAAAGTAAGGAAAGGACATGTCGGCATAAATAATAAAAAATTGAAACAAAAAAAGGTTTAATAAATCTCCCATGGTTGAAATAAAATTAAAAAAAAAAAGGTTTAAAAAGAAGATTATAAACTAACGTACAGATTCTTTAAAAAAAGAATAAAGGTTTTACGCTAATTTTCGGGATTATGGGCAATAACTCCGATGATATTCGGGGTGTTTCAATAAAACGTGGGCAAAATGACATGGTAGATGCGTCAAGGATCAAAAACCGCAGAGAAACAAAGGTTCGCGACTGTGATCTGGAACTCCTACAGGGCTTCTAAAATAATACCTAATACAAAGAGAATAAACGAAACCATTACAGGTTATTTTATTGCTAAGTGCTCATTCCCATGCCCAGCAAATGTTGAGCCTACAAGAGAATTCTCAAAGTTTTGGCCAGATGCATCGTGACAAGTCTGGTATCTACGTTGCATGGAACACCGCACCTTCTCAAAGATACCAGGTATACCTCGAACGCAACATGTTGTCACAACAATTCGTCCTACCAAGTCTTCTGGTGCTGCAACATACATTTCATACTCAAGTCCTTTTAAAAAATCCAAGAGATCTGGTAAAAAATACCCATAAAAAATCCAAGAGAGATCTGGTGATAGTGGTAGACACGAGATCAGTGCCCTGCGACCAATCCCGCCGCGAGTAAAAGTATCCTGCATATGTGCTCTGACGTCTGTACTGAAATATGCTGGAGCTCGGTCGTGTTGAAATCGAATACGTAGACGAATAGGCATTGGAATATCATTCAGAATTTCTGGGAAAATCTCTCGTAAGAATGCTGGATTAATGGAACCATTAAGTCTTTCTAGGATAATGTACGGACAAAGTAAAGAGTCTCTTACAATGCCAACCCACACGTTAACAGAACATATGCTCAGCTCGTGTTTGTATCGTAACACCTCAAGGCTTTAGTAACATCTACAGACGTTTGAGACCCTCTATTACTATGCGGTTTTTGATCGTTGTATGACGGATCTACCATGTCATTTTATCCACGTCTTTTTTTGAAACTCCCTGTAGTATAGAATCTAATATTACGTTTTGAATTGAGATATTTTGGAACAGATCATGTAATATTCAACTGAGTTCATATGATAAGGATAGTGTCTGACTACTCTCCTTGTTTTTAAGTTTTCGAGCTCCATCAGATGGAATACTATTGACCTCGACATATTTAGCATACAGCAGATCAGTGAACACTGTTTTTCTAAGTTGAAAATCGGGTTTTGAATCAAGGAATTTTGAGATTTAAAGATGTCAGTCTATCATCAAATAAATCCATACAATTAATTTATTTCAACAACGTCCCATTTTATTTGAGACTACCCTTGTTTTCAAAAAAATGCAGGAAAAAGGAACCCCCCCCCACACACCAAAAATATCACAATATCCCTTAACATATTTAAGTTATTTCCTTTGAAAAGCTTCTTGGACTTCATGTCCATTAATAGGCAATTATAAGGTGATTATATTGAAATCTCTTTGTAAAGATGAATTCATTTTTTAATGAAACCTATTACGATTTTGATTTAAAACAGAAAAGTTGCAAATCATATTATATTATATTATATATAATATATAGTCAACGCATTAAGACTTTACAAGTTTTATCACAATTTTGTTTTATATCACATGTTTTTTACTTAACGAATATGAATAAGCATAACATTTTAGGAAAATCAAACAAATATTGAGGCTTTTAAAAAAATAGGCACACTATTATAACTCTAAAATGCGTTTGCATTAAACTTCCATTAATAAAACACATTTCATAAAATGAAAAAAAAAGGCTCAACGATTTTTTAAATTTCAAAATGATGAAGATGCAATGCACTATAAAATTTAACTTAAAAAAAATACATTTTAGTTTTTTTTTCCTGATATTTTCTTTACAGTTGTCAATGCAATTATTCAGCTTTATTGAAAAATAGGTTTGAAGAACAGTGAAATAATGAAGAATGTATTTCAAATAAAACATTAAAAGAATATAATTTATACCGGGGATATTAATATAGCCAGGATAAAATGGATTTTGGCTGAGACTTAAGTTTCGTTGATATCGGCATAAAAGATAAGGAAAATAATTCTTATGTTGAAGCAAATTTTGAAACTCAGAAATATATTGAAACAAATTTGAAATTATTTATTTGAATTTCAAATCTTCTGAGAAGAATAGTATGGAAATATCTTGAAGAATCATGTTATTATATATGGAAATAATATTTACTTTCACCGTCAAACAAAAAAAAATACCTATATTTCGTTTATTATTTTAGTCACATAAAAACTATTTAGAATAAAAGCCGAATTAGACGAATAAAGCAATAGAATGCAAAGTTTCAATAATTTTTTTTAGAAATAGCAAATTATCCATGTATAGTTGATTTAGTTTACACTTCATTGGAAAGTATTGAAAAGGATTCGATTTTATTGGTTTTAAAGGCATTAATTTATGATGGTAATTGTTTTTCGCTGATATTTTTAAAGAATAATCTGGTTCATAGATAGCTAACATTTCCATTTTAATGACAATTCAGCGATTTCAGCTAGAATAATCATTGATTTCTAGTTAATTAAATTAAATTAATATTTATAGAATTAAAATTAAAAAATTAAATTAATTAATAATTAAATTAAATATTAATTATTATTATTAATTAAAAAAATTATATTAAATTAAATATTTTAATTAAATATTTATAGAATTAAAAAATGATCCTTTCTTGAAAGTACTTTTTACAGAATTGCATTCATAAATGTGTTCATGAAATATCCAGCGAGCAATAATAAATTAGCTAATTCTTCTGAGCGTTACCACAATCCTTGTTTTTCTTATTTAAATAATTTAAAAACAAACAACTAAATAGCAGTTATTGTCCCTACAATGTACAGTGCTTTTTGAATTTTTAAAAAAATTTAGCAGATTTGACATTTTTAAATATTTATGATTTGGATGTAAAAAGCTTAATATTAAATTTATTTTAGTATAATACTAAATGTACTTAATACTATGTAAATATAATATTTTTAATGCATTTCATCATGAATTATTATTATATTCAGAGTCAAGATTGCCACCGTCATATTCATTTCATGCATTTTTTTCTCTAAACATTCATGTTTGTCTCAAGCTTATAATCTATTATGAATAAGTCATACTTCGACGGAATTCGTCATTATTGCAAATTTCAAAAAGAACTATCAGAGAGTTAAGAGACGAGTGAATTTGGAAAAGCCTTTTTTTCACTTTTTATACCAATACTCTTAACTCTTCATAAATATCTTTTAAGAAATATTAAACATATCACAAAGAAAATATTCAAAGAGCTACATCATTTGATGTAGCGAATTTCCGTGAATCCAATTCATCAAGACCAAATTTTATGTTTCCATGTGACGTGGCGTCTGTTTTTCCACAATGCAAAGTTACAGGTTTGCATTTCATTAAATTTATGCGTTGAAATTTCGATTATTTTAAAAGCATTTGTCACTCACAAGGGTACAATCTGCGTGAAGTTCTTAAGAATAGAAAAGAAGATTTACTTTTTAATTTGATATATTGAAAGTAGAAAAAAAATATTCTTTCATTCTCCCTGAATGGATATTCTACATAACTTTGGTAAAAAATCGATCAAAATAAAAAACGGTACAAAATACATTTTCAATTTTTTAGTTGATCTGTGTTAAAAACGTTCTAGTGGTTAATCACCTGCAGAAATCGACAAGATTTGGTTTAGATTAGTTTAGCTATTTTAACGTTTCGTTTTAAAACACTGATGTTATTTTGAGACAAACTTCGTAATTTGTAACTTTAGTCAAATAAAGGGTATTAAATCTGAGTCAGTCTCCTGGCCTCCAAAAATATACTCTAAACAGAAGGACATTAAAAGAAATCAACAATCGCAAACTAGATTCAGTAAAATTGATAGATTTATGGAAAAGAGCGTTATTTCGAAACCTTTGTTTATTCCATGCTAATGTTAGAGCCTTTTTGTTCTTTATAATACTATGAAACATGCAGCTTTCATGTGGAGGACTATGAAAAAAAATCCGAGCACTCATGACGTTCATGCCCTTGTCCAAATTCGCAATACGTATTATGTGGGACTGAGGTGGGATATAAAAACCTTTATTAGAGAATATACGATACAGTTTCAGTTAGATCACTTCAGCTGACTACAGTTAGAAACTGATTTGTATAACGAATTTTGTCTCATTTTTATTTCACATAAATTCATTCTTCCATCGGAAATGTTTTCAGCACTTTTAATCGCAAAACAACAAGCAATGTGTTGCCAGTCAAAGATTGAGCAACTGTCAATTAGCAAAGAACTTTATTTCATAAAAAGTTTTTATTGTGTGTCCTCACTGTATCTTTTACAGTACGGAAACTCGCATCACGGGACTCGGCTAACTTCTAGCAAATATTAAAAATTACTAATCTCATTCTACTTCAAAGTGTATAACTTCTAAACTGTTGATAATTATACGATTCGACGCAACACAGAATTTAAGTTACATTGCCATGTGACTTTTCATAGTACAACTTATGAACACAGCCCCAAAATTGTGAACCATACATTTTAACGTCACTCACAGTTCTCGTCACTCAATAATAAATTACACTAAAGAAACTGCTTCCGATACTTTTCTGGGAGTTAGAAAGTTAAGTAGAAATGCATATGCTACGTTTGAAAGATCATGAGCAAAGAGATTAGAGGCTTTATTCCGCCATGCTATGTGTCTTTCTACAGCTTAAAAAAATAAATTCCGCAAACAATGGTTTCGAGTGCTCATTTAAGAAGGCAGTTTTCCTAATTAGAGTTTCAACAGTGTTCGAAAGAAACTAAGATCGATCGGCACTTGTAAACACATGTTTAACTGGTTGAGAAAACGCACATTTATTTCAGAAATGGAGGTGGAGCGTTGTTTAACACTATAATTAAGAATTGAAATGGTTTCAAACAGAAAAACACTTTCGATAAGAATGCTTTTAGGAATTCACCTTACTTACATGAGCAAATCCTCAAAAGTACTTGAACGCGATTTAATAAAACTTAAAACATTTTTGCTTTTGTTAAGGGAAAAACCCATTAGAAGTTTCTATATTATAAGATAGTAATTAATTAAATTTCAAATTGAATGGTTAATTCAAGGTTATTGTAAAAAAATTCTTTACGTCAAACCTTTTGTATTTACTGCTTTTATTTCTAAATAATGTATTCAAATTCAAAATAATTTGCATAAGTTATTTATGACATATCAAATTCTCACGGTTTGGACCCACTTAATAAAAAATTACTATTCCTTTATAGAAAGGAAGCCACAGAATCTTCACACACGTTAAAGAAAGTTAAGGTGCGTTTGAATCAATTTGGTTAATCAAATATTATAAACTTCAGAGCTGATTGATAAATACATTTTTTCAACAAATAATTTTAATTACAATTTTCGAGAAAATAGTTTTTATTTTTAAAATTTGAATACGTTTCCCATTGAAGATTCACATTTGTAAGATGAACACTAGGGTGGAATGAAAATGGCATTTAAAATTTCTTTTTTCAGATTTTAGTTTGATTATTTCAGAAAAGTTCAGCTTTTAGTATTAGTAGAAAAAAGTTGCCTTTAAGGTTAAAAAAATGAAAAAGAATTTAGTTGCAATTTTGTCTTATCTCGAGGCGCCGCAAAGAGCCTGAAGTTTATAAAAAAGGAAAAAAATTTAAATTTTCTCTCTTTAAAATTTGTCAAAGAAAATTTTAAAACTTAAAAAAGGTGTTTATATTTTAGTTTACTCATAGCGTTAAAAAACTGTCTTTTATGTTCAAAAAGAATTTGAAACATTTTGTTTGCAATACTATAACATCTTAAGTAACTCAAACAGCTCAAAAGCCACAAAAAAATAAAAAATAAATTAATTTCTGTACTTAATGTTATAAAACATGTTTTTAAATACATATATAATCATTACAATTAGGGAAAATATTAATTACAAAATATAATAATAAAATATTTGTAATTTGTTTTTAGTATTTCTATATTTAGAACGATTACAAAATGTTTCTTTCTACTTCATTCCCACATTAAACAGTTTTTTTAAATTACATTTTACCATATTCACATCTGAATCAATCTTTTCCGGCTGAGCCACAAATGTTTTGAGCCCATTTAGTTACTAGTTTTACAGCTCTTTCCACCGCTTGCGTGGGACAAAGAAGCCCAGGCAAGTCGGTAATCGGGTTCTCTATACTATTTTGTTCAGCTTTAGATGCTTTTGCATCAAGTCATTGGAAACATGTGTTTGTCATGATAATTACATAATTGTTATTTTTATCATTAATTCCTACAGGGTGATCAGCGAATAAGCCCTGATTTCAAAATTAAATATCTCTACAAAAAAGATCGATAGAATTATGCGATAAACTGTACGTTTATCAGCAAAACTCTAAAAAGAATCTACAAAAGTTAGAAAATTTAGTTACGAAAATCGTTAACAGATGCTGAACTCTGCGCTGAAAACTCTTTCTCTGAAAGGAGTCTTAAAAAAACAAAACAAATTGATGCGATCTTTGCAATCAAAATACAATTTTTTCAAAATGTTCACCATTCGAAACAATGAGGTGGCGTAATTGAACAATGAAATTTGACATCACGACTTGCAATGTCTCAACGAAAACGGAATCGCATGCAACACCAATCAACGATTCAAGCTCATCTAGAGTGGCGTGATCGTTTCTAGATATTGTCTTTCAATGCTCCCCACAGAAAGAAGTCACAAGGAGTCAGATTGGGAGTCATTTTTCATTTTTGTCGTCACACTGAAAGTGCCTATGGGCATTGTGATTAGAGCGCCATCTGTTTTTCGTAACTAAATTTTTTAAACTTTTGTACAACATTTTTTCAGTTTTGCTAATAAACGTACAGTTTACCGCATAATTCTCTCGATCTTTGTTGAAAAGATATTTAATTTTGAAATCAGGGCTTATTCCCTGATCACCCTGAATGTAATCACTTATCCGACCATGACAATGAGATCATTGACGCAAAATCAGAAGTTTGTTCCACATAACATCAAACTGTAGGCTTATAAAGTTGCCCAACAAAGGAGCACTTCGCGCTTTCACAATAACACACAAAAAAATCAATTATTAAGTAGAAAAATTTTATCTTCACTATAATTGTATTCAAGGTAATTTAGAAACTGATCAAGCATTTAGATAATTTACCCCATTTTCTTATCTTAGAAAATACATGTTCCAACGGCTAAAGCCCGATATGTGTGTTTGCATTTTCTGTGTTGGATTACTTAAAAGTTAGCTAAAAAGTTTTTATTTCGCATTTAGTTATATGATTATTTTGCTACCATACATAATAATTTTAGTTAAAGCATTGCATTAGTTTTCATTTTTTAAAACTGCAATAATTCGCAAAAGTCTTTTCAGCTCTTCATGTTTCATATTTTAAATGTCGGATGTTAGTGATAATTATGGGAAAAGGATTATTTTTTGTGTTTATGTCATGCTTTCAAATTGGTAAATTTTTTTTTGTGTGAAAATGTAATTAAAAAAATTGTTAAGAAAAGTTAACCGGACTTGTGAAGTCAATCACAATGAACGAATTTGCTGATTAATCGACGTGGTGAAATTGGGCTCGTAAAATCTTACTTAATCAATTTATAACACTAAACTAAAGTAGTTGCATGATGTTTTTAGGGCATTGAACAAATTGAAATTTAGAAAGAGGTTTGAAAATGCAGTCTTATTCAATTCCTACTATTAATTCACATTTTCCATATTATATATATATATATATATATATATATATATATATATATATATATAT
>JAPMOQ010056068.1:357904-387048 GCA_026543055.1 Argiope trifasciata
CGCACACGCACACGCGCACACGCACACGCGCACACGCACACGCGCACACGCACACACACACACACACACACGCACACGCACATTGAGCTTTATTATAAGTATAGATATAGACTATAAATGGACAGTTTGCTTTTAGGATATTACTTTTTAACATTAATCTTTTGTTTTCCTTAGCTGTATTTTTCCTACAAAGTTTAATTTTTCTTGTTCCCCTATCAAAATCCCAATTAAAATTTGTTACATATCTTTACATATTATTTTTCGATTTATATTTCCGATGTAAATGTTACGCATTCAAATAATTTTTTTGGGCTTCGGAATTTGTATTATCTTACGAAAAACTTCGTACTTTAGTACAAAAACTTTACTTCGTACGAAAACTTTCATACCTTTTATCCTTATCTCAATATATGTTTTTAGCCTATATCATAATTGTTAAGTTTAAAAAAAAATGTTTTATTATTTTAAAAAAGAATTCAGTATAATCATTAGCTAGAACAATTTTTATAGCCGACTTAACAAATCGGAAAAAAAAAATTTCACCCAAGCATGCCCCAAATTCACTGAATTGCATTTAGTGCAATGGTCCACCAAGTTCTGTTGTTTCTGCATGAATAATAATAATTCATTTTTGTTTTTCTCCTTGTATCCGTGCCATTTTTATTCCAATAAGGATGAACATTTTTAAATTCCCGAAAGAATAGAGTCATTTAATAATCCTGTCCAGAACTGGAAATCAAAAACCAGAAACACTGTTTCAATGTAAGCTTATGTGATCAATTTTTTGTAGTCGAGATGTGCTATTTATTTACGGTGCAAATTATTAGTTTCAGTTCCACAGCATGTGTCGTATATTAAAGGTTGAAACTTTTACTTTCAAAGGAAAAACTTTAAACATTCCTAATTTTAGTAACTATTTACGCTTTTACTGACGAAAGACTTGAGTTATTCTTATACAATTGAAAAATATTTGGAATTTGTTGGTGAATTTAAATATTAGTTTTGAATAATTTATTAGGTGCGTATTTTTTGAGAAATATGGCCTTTTGCATCATAATTCCCTCAGTTTATAAAGCTATAGCGTTTACTTATGAATTATTGTTAGTGGATTGTGGCAATTTCAATTAGATTCCCGTGTATAAATACATATATTTAATAATTATGTTAATGCATACAAGTTCATCATGGAATTAATTATCAACAGCTATTTTATACTGATTTCAAACAACATTTATTAAAACAAAAAATACTAATAAACTGCAATATCATATATATTTTGAATGTGAGCGGTCAGAATTAGTCAAAAGTTTAATATTTAAATGAATTCAGCTCTGAATAAAAAGAACAAAAGAAAATATAATTCTTTATTTTTAACTTTAATATTTTATGTGTAACAAATAAATTCTATTTTGTTCTTAACATTCAGTTAAATGCAACAGGTTTACAGCTAATTTTTATAAAATAAATTTACTTATGAACAGGAACCTAAATTTAGTAATTTAGTTTATGTTTTGAAGCTCCATCCAAAGTAGCAAATAATTGAAAATATAAAATGGCATGGCAACATTTTACATTTTAGATTTGATACAAATGGGATCTAGAATAGTATCTAGAACTTGCTATTTACAGATCCGGAACATACAACTCCAGACAGTGCTCTAAGTATTACAGGAAAATTTATTTTAACTTCACCCATAATTTAACTATACATTAATACATATTATGGATATGTTTTTAGAATACTAAAGGGTTCATTATTTTCACATAAAAACCAAAATTGGAACCAATAAAAATTTCGCTCTCGAAAAGTCTGATTTAGAAATGGGATTTTCCACATATGTATTACTTAAATATCTAATATTGTAATTAAAAAGGAAGTTAAAATCAGTAACTTTAATCGGCATCAATTTTTCATTTACTATATTGTATGATTATGCAAAAGTAATTCTCTTTTTTAAGACAAAATAAGGGCATTCGAAACTCGAATCACTGCATTATGACAATATTTTAGGCTTGATTTGTCTATTTTTTAATTTTATTTTTCAAATACACAGCTAATTATAAAAATATACCGTGTTAGCAACATAAATGCATATAATATGTGACAATCTAAAAAACAATTAAAATAATAAAAGTATGCTCATAAAATAAATTTAAATGTATTTTTTAAATTCTTGAGAATTGCAGAAGAGATATTTGGATAATAACATTAAAAATATGATTTCTTGAATTTTAAAGTTGTGTGAAAATGAGTTAGTTCAAAAATATACTTCGAAATTATTGGCAAATATATATAAATTTAGATTGATATTTATTTAAAAATCTATTTCAGATTTTGAAAAAATCCGTTTCTTAGTGAGCATATATTATACAAGAAGTAACTATCAGCAAAAATAGGTATACATAGATTGGACGGTCTGCCCTGTAGAAGATTGTAAACACGTTTTACACAAATGCACGACTCATTTTGCACATCTTTTGCAAACTTATAATTATGTTAATATGCATAAATAAAGTGGCTACTCTTTCGTTTTTCTGCGCACAAATCTTGTCAATGTTAACCAAATGCAAGTCAAGTCTGAAAGATAAGCGAATGACAAAACAGTCAACATTTGCGGAATTCTCAATATTTGGCGATTTCTCACTGCGCCTGGCTAAAGGAAGAGTACCATTAAGTGTTTCTGTTCAAAAGTACTAAAGGATCTTATGATTTCGCAGGCAGTTTCACAGTTGTTTCTAGATTACGTATAAATGTTTACAGGCAAATTAAGTTTTTAATCAATATTTGAATCTTGTCAAATTAGAAGAAACATATAAATCAGTGGGAACGGTCTTCTCGGACGAACTTTCTCGTATAATCTCCATTGATCCCCTTAACTATCTTCATCCATTTAAAAGTTTGAATCTTGGCAAAGATCACGAATGCCTTAGATGACATTTATAAAACCATAGTTATGAAAAATAGATCTTTGGCATGAATCTAACATTTTTAATGAATCTGTCTCAATAATATGTATTTTAGAATTCCTTTTGCCCTCCCTATTGTCACCAAAATTTGACACAAAACTATGCTGTAGTCACAACTTATTGAATTTCTTTGATTTAATTCATTGTGTCTATGAGTTATCCTGTGTACATGCATGCGGAAGTACATTCGGACAGATAGCAACCGTTTAACGAATCTGGTTTAAACTATATCTATAGTTTAAATACTCAGTATTTGTAATAAATTTTAGCACCTATCTAGTTTTCTGTGTTCTTTTCTTATCAAATTCATTTCAATTCAAATAGCCAGAAACACAGACATCCTGTGAGTGGTTTTCATTGAAAAATTGATTAACTTGTTGACTTCTATATACTAAATCTCAGCCGATCAGCTTGAAACGTGTTCGTGTTCACAAATAGACGAACATAATCTCAAAAGTGTAATTTTCGGATTCAAGGAGGTCTGAAACGCGGAGAGGCGTTAAAATCTCCAAACCACATTTATGACGATTATAATACTTCGTAATGAAAAAGTAAAAACAAATATTTAAATTATTAAGAAATGATTTAATTATTTTACTGACAAAATTTGAAATTATTAATTATATTAATTATTATGGATTGAAATGAGTTTCGTTCTTTAATATACTTTTAAAATTCTTGAACACCAAAATTTTTTTTCCGTGGATTAAGATTCCTCAACTTTCAGAAGAAAGTCCTTTTTCTAAACTTTTAATTTGAATTGATGTGTCTTAATATTTTAAATATATTTGCAGCTAAATATTTAAAATCTGAAAATATTTCTTTCCTTTCATTAATTTGCTCAGGTAGCAATGGCTTGAATGTCGCATGATATGCAATATATGACATTCAATAAATGGTGAATAATACAGCTACTAAGTTACACAAGATTACAATTATCATAACCAGAATTAAAAGCATTAATTCTTAAAAATAAAAACTGGTGTACTCACTGAATGCTCATTTAGAGACTCTGAATTAATTGAGTAGCATAAAAAGAGGGACTATGTAAGCATAAATTACCATCATTAAAAATTTCAGATTAAAAGATTCAACAGGTTTGTAAAATGATTTATTCCGTTTCCTAATTAAGAATATCTAAAAGAAAGATTCAGTTAAAAGTATCCAAATTATCTTAGACCTTGTTCCTAATCTTTGACAATATATCGATACTAATAATAAATAAATAGAATAGAAATAATTTGTAGAGAAATCAAATTTGGGGACTCGAGCATTCTTTCGTAGTAACAATAAAAAATTCAAATAATAAAAATTGCTAAAAAGTATATAAATGCTCAAATTTCTTGTTAAGGTACATCTGATTTGAGACAATTACGATGAAAAATTTTATAAATCTGTTGAGATTCAAGGTCTTTTGCTTAAGCAGCAAAGCTACTCAAAATTTAATCGGATTAAAATTTGTAAAGTTTTAACTATAAATCTTGAAAGTATTTAATTTAATTAACAAAGAATCAGGAGTAAGAGGATAAACTACAAAATGGAACCCAATTAATTGAATAATTGATTTTCTATGAATAACATCCAACAAAGGATTATATATCAAATAGAGACTTAATCGGGTTATTTTGAAGTTAACTTCTATCAGACGCTATTGAACATCGGAATGAAATTAAATTAGAGGACAGGGATTTCCCTTTTAATTAAGAATAATCAACAATTAGAAATATATTTTGAGACACATGCTTCGACTTTAAAGCAAGCTATACGTATTTCTATGTTATAAATCATATATGTAATCCAATTCTTTTACTTATAGCCTTTAAAGGAATATTGTATATTATAGTTTGAGAATGCACTAAAATCATTTATAATTTTACTGCTTTAGGTAAAAAATATAAAATATAATGCAAATGAGCAAAAATATAATGCAATAACGCTATTCCATTTAAGTATAAAATTAGAATTTTCCCAGAAGAAAAAAAAACCCAGGTCAATTCTTGTCTTTTAATGACCATTCAACATTATGAGATCCGTCATAGTGTTGTTTTTACGTGGGACCCTATAATAAGAAATCGAACGCTTTAGTTTTCATTCTAATGTGACTGAAATTTGGCGATTCTGTTTCTGAGAGTCATTAAAGATTTTCTAAATCTAAAATCAAAATATGTTTGATTCCTTTTTATGTTGTTTAGTATTCATTTATGGAAATATAGATACCACTAAATTGCTAAGAAACTTAAAAAAGTAACATATTTTAAAATATTGCAGCTCATTTTAGGTTTCAGGATTTAGCAATTTCTTCTGAAATAAAATTTGATTAAAAAATATTTTTAAACTTGAATCTCAAGTGATAGACTTATTTAATTTGTTCGAAATTGAACAGCTTCCTTTCAAAATAGCACAAAACTCGTTCTATGAAAGCTTGAGAAGTGATTCTAAGATTCTCATTTTATTCCGACATTTTGCATTTCACAATGAACAGATTTAGAGATATTGTAAAAGAATTAGTGTATGGTAAAAGAATTGGATACATGAATTAAACAAGCATCTTAAAACATTACAGAAAAGTGAACTGCCCACATTTTCTAAATTGTAAGCGGAAATAAAATCAAGAAGCAGTCATCAAAAATCCATATAGAAGAGAAAACGAAACAAACAACTATTTACATAAAATATTATAGCTTCTCTATGATGTGTAAAATTAAAATAATCTGGAAGACTCATACTGCAGCTGAACTAGAATAACAACCGTAGAAACAGCAAGGAAAATCACGATTGGAAATTGTAAATATAGATTCAATGACTTGTAAAATGATATTACATAGTTCGATAGCATATTTTTATATCCGTCCACAATGATACTTTCTTGTATCTTTGAAAAGATAAAACTAAACCTTTATTATCAAATAAATTTGATAGAAATATTCACATTACAATTATTCTCAGTACATACAAAATAACATCAAAGTATTCAGTTCAAAAGGGGGAAATTCAAATCAAATTCATAATGTTAATTATTAGGAATGTATGCCAATTACAGAACAATAAGAACAACTTCGAATATCTTAATAAACTAATGTAAAATCAGCTATAAATTTAATCTTCGAAATTTAGAGGCAGCACAAGGGCATCAAGAATAACGTGACATAATTGTAAAAAAAAAAGATTTATGGTGAAATTTATTGAAGAAAACAGAATTTGGTTTCACTTATTTATTACTATAAAAAGAATAACTCCTTAGTACGTGTACGCATAGGGCAGATGAAAGAAGATATTACCAAATATTTAACGACTAAGCCAAAAGTTTCGTTTGTCAAAACTAGTATAATTTCATAACACTTGATACTGGAGGAATATACACTGAAGAGACAAAAGTCATGGGATAGCAATATGCAAATATACAGATGGCAGTAGTATCGCAGCGAAAAAGTATAAATGCGCAGTTCGTTTTCCAGAGCTTTCATTTGTGTTCAAGTTATTCATGTGAACAGATATTTCGTGATTTATGGCGCACGACGAGAATTAACAGACTTTGAACGTGGAATGTTAGTTGGAGCAAGACGCATGGGTCATTCCATTGCGGATATCTTTAGTGAATTCAACATTCCGAGATCCACAGTATCAAGAGTTTGCCGAGAGTATGAAATTTCAGGCATCACATCCCATCATGGACAGCGCAGTGGGCGACCACCTGCACTTAACGACCGAGACCGCAGACGTCTGTGTAGAATGGTCAATGTTAATAGACACGCAACACTTCGTCAAATAACTGCAGGAATCAATGTGGGACGTACGAGAGACGTGTCCAATAGGACTGTGCGGCGAAATTTGTCTTCCTTGGGCTATGACAGCAGAAGACCGACTCGAGTGCCTTTACTGACAGCACGACATCGCCTGCAGCGACTATCCTGGGCTCCTGAGCATATCGACTGGTCCCTAGACCAGTGGAAAACCGTGGCGTGGTCAGATGAGCCCCGATTTCAGTTGTTACGAGCTGATGGTAGAGTTCGAGTGTGGCGCAGACCCCACGAAGCCATTGACCCAAACTGTCAGCAAGGCACTGTTCAAGCTGGTGGTGGCTGCATAATGGTGTGGGCTGTTTTTATATGGCATGGACTCGGTCCTCTGGTGCAACTGAACCGATCATTGACTGGAAATGGTTATGTTCAGCTGCTTGCAGATCACTTGCAGCCATTCATGGACTTCACGTACCCACACAATGATGGGATTTTTATGGATGACAATGCGACATGTCACCGGGCCAGAACTGTTCACGATTGGTTTGAAGAACATTCCGGACAATTCCAGCGCATGATCTGGCCACCTAGATCACCCGATATGAATCCCATCGAGCATTTATGGGACATCATTGAAAGGTCCGTTCGTGCCCAAACTCCTGCACCATGCACACTTTCACAATTATGGACGTCTATACAGACAGCATGGTTCAATATTCCTGCTGAGGACTCCCAACGACTTGTGGACTCCATGACATGTCGAGTTGTTGCACTTCGCCGGGCAAAAGGAGGACCGACACGATATTAACAGTCATCCCATGACTTTTATCACTTCAGTGTATATAATCTTTAAATGTTCGATATCATCGTAAAAGAATTTATGGATGAGCCTCAATGTATTTTTGTTCAGCTATGTGAGGCTTTTTCCGGGTGGAATGGTGCTTTGTAATATTTATAACAACTCAATACTTTAGTTGAACACTTTATTTTCAGATCAATGAGTTTTATTTTATGACAATTCACATAGAAGATGAAGTGTATCCAAGATTCTTAAATCCTCATTCCTTAAAAAGGTATTAATGTACCCATAATACGGTTATGAAAACAAAAACAAATTTGGATGGAAAGATTAACATTAAAAGAAATATATATGTATATATAAAATATTGAACCATGAAAACCCTTGCGTGCTGTATTTATCAGAATTTTAAACAATTCACTTACTTATATTTCCATCTAAAAATCTTTGATCAGTAAAAATATTTTCTGAAATTTTCTAGGAAAAGTACAGAATACAATATCAGAGCTCAAAAATTTAAATTTTCAGATGATAAAATTTCAAAATATAGAATATAACTTTTAGAAGGGTAAATATTTTTTGTTAATCCATCTAATTAAGGCATCTGGAAAACAAAACCCTTCAGTGAATTTTATTCAATCAGAAGTTTAAAAGGAGAGCAATAACGATTTTTTATCTTGGTTTTTATCTAGAACTAATAAGTTAATTGATTGATTTACTAATATATTAATAAATTACGTTGATTTTGAAAGCAGAAAAGTTTTGTTTAGTGTTAAAAAACTCAGAGATCCTCGAAGAAGAAATAAAACATGAAATAAATATACATAAAATTGATAAAATTTAGCAACCAATAAGTAAACATGTATTTGAATGTCAAATATAAGTACAATAAAGGAGCCTAAATAAATTCTCCCTCGGATAGAAATCGTCTCATTTTTTGAAATTGCGAACTTTATAGGAATTCGATGTAAAATTCTGAATAAAAGATTTAAAATTCTTTCGAATGGATCAACTTCTTCCCAATTTTGATTATCCATATTCCATATGCTACGTTTTATCCATCTATATTTATTAAAGCAGAAAAATGTAATTAAAAATAAACTGTTGGGTCGATAAGGGATTCAGTAAAGAATAAGTATAACAATGATTTTTTTCAGGTTTCGTTACACACAGACTATATGTATATAAAAGGTGGAATAATTTAAAAATATAAAAGTAAGAGAATGAATCAAATCACGCAGCAGATGTCATCGCCTGATCGGATTTGAGCCATCGCCTCCAGGCATCGGAAGGCGCTGTCTCTGCTGACAGTATCACAAGAGTGGTTACAGATTCCCCTTGCGACTCTGCAGACGTCCGGTCACAGGGATAAGACTGGATTAATATGAACTATTCTTGTAACAGTCAGTGCTCTAATTTGGCACTGGGTGGCACTGTGGTTTTGGTATTCGACCTTGGGCTGACAGGTCGAGGCCGACTACCAAAACTACTACCCATTAGGTCGGTCGGGCTATAGCAGATATAATGTACTTTTCTCCGATATTTGTCGCAATACTTCTTACGTTGATCTTGTTTCATTTCAATTCTATCTCATATGCCATTAGCAATTTTTGCAAATCTCTTAAGATAGGGTGTTATTTCTTGTAAAAAATAATCGTTAACAACCACAACTTTGAAACTTTGCTCGACATCTTCAAAAGTGTGCAATTATCTTCCAAATTGTAGGAAGGCACGTACGTGTCATGTGATATTACAAATAGTTGTATTCATAACGAAATGAATCACTGGAAGTTTCGAATGTCACTTGTCGCGTTCGTCTCCTAAAATAGATTTCAAGACGAGATTTAAGATCTCTGCTTTTTCTCTCGATTGGATTCGCTTGCGGAAAGTTAAATTTCGATTGATATTGAGATTGCAATACACTTGAAGTACTGAGCCAATGGATCTGCGATCCGATGTCACTGATGATTTATCTTGGTATGCCATACCTCATAAATACTTCTATTAACGTTATGGTACATTCATGAACAAGGACTTGAGGAAAAAGAAATAACTCATTTCAAGGCCCAATATTTCACAATAAAAGTACATTGTTTGCTTGTAACCGTTTGAACTAATAGACCAAATAAGACAATCGAGAAAATTTCCAATCTCCCAGAATAATCGGGAGTTTCCAGTAATGCAGCAGATTTTTGATTGTTAGCTTGCATAGATTATATTCTGGACAATATTTGTCGTATTCGGAAATAATATCTAAATGCTATCTTATTATATGTATTTTGACACCGTAATGGCATTCCTTTGACGTCCTTGCCTTGAAACTACCAACAGCCCTTCTTCATAACGTAGTAACGATAAAGTAATCTATTATTCATAACGTGCCCACGATTTGTCCAATTAGCAAAATGTTCATCTTTAGCATCGTGTTCGAAAAAATCGATTTTCTTCAAGTCTTCGTCTTTCAATTCCTTCTGCTCGTGTGTCATTATCCATCCTTGATGGCAAATCAATAGAGATAGTGCATATTTCACAAGTGAAATTCTCATGTGAATATGTAGGATGAGAAAGCATGTCAGCTATGACATAAGCTTTGCCAGGAATATATTCTACTGTTAAATCATATTTCTGTAACTGTAAAGTCCATCTTTCTAATCGGTCTATTAGTGAATTCAGGTTTAACAGCCATTTTAATGGTTGATGGACAGCCAAAAATTTTACTCGGGTACTTTATACTCAACTACGGAGCTTTTCGCACAAACAACTGCTAACGTTTTTCTTTCCGTAGTGGAATAGTTTCTTTTTGACGGAGTGAACAAATGACTCGCATATTCTATTGTCATTTATCTTTTTCTTGTAAAAGGATTGCTCTCAAGGCATAATTTGAAGCTTCTGTTCGTAGAACATAAGGCTTGGTCTCATCGACTTGTTTTAGTACAGACAGAGAGACTAGCTTTTTTTAATGCTGCAAATGCAGTTTACCCATCTTTTCTCCAATTCTATAAAAATTATTTTACCTGAGATTTCTTAATGGGTGAGAGATTTCAGCAAACTGAGAAATAAAATGATACAATTACACGTTTGTAAGAAACTTTGGACTTGTTTCTCATTTGCCAGAGAAGGAATTTTAATAATTGCTTCAGTTTTTTCAGGATCCATTTCAATTCCAGCTTTAGTGATGTAATGTCCTAAATGTTTTAATTTTGGACAGGCGAAATTACATTTGTTTCTGTTTACATTCATACCATACATCTAGAGAATGATCTTTTATTTCTAGAGGGACACGTTTCTTCATTTTATAGGTGATTATCAAGTTTTTCAGTTGATGATATTCTTGAATGTTAAATTCCTTCAACCAGCCGTCAAGATAGTTTTTAAACGCAAAGTGAAAATCTTACTAAATTTTATCTGGGGCTTTTCTATGCGTGTCGGAAAGATAACGCAATTTCTCTGCGTTTAATTTCAATTATTTCAAAAACATTTCTTTGATGAAGTCAAAATCTTGAGATCTGTCATTAGACTCTCTTGCAATGAGTTTCAACGACTTCATTAGGTAAAACGACAAACAAATAAGCTACCCAATTTTCTATGACGACTTTTAGAAAGATAAATTTTCTTCGAAACAAGCTGAGGAACAATGACATACAATCTTCTTTGGTATCAAAATTAGGAACTAAATTTTTAAATTGCAAAGTTAGATGATTCGTAGAAGCAACACTAGAATGTATAGATGAGTGTTCAAGTTTTTTAGTTTTAATTTACAGCTGAAGTTTCTCTAGCTAAAATGCATGTTCATAAAAAAAGTTCACTTCTTTTGCAAATTTTTCCTGTTTTACCCAAGTTAATCTTTCAGCAATTACAGTATCTAGAAGTTCCCGACAAAAGCGTTCATCGCAATTTTCACTATTCAAAATTAAATCTTTAATGTCATAAAGTAATAAATCTTTAAACTAGAGCATCTTTCGAGATTTCTATACCCATTTCTTGAGCTAAAATGATATCACATTTACTACCTATATCCAGGAAACTCATATTGGAGTCACATATTATTATATCACTTTATACAGATCAATGTTAGAAAGTCAAATATATATTTGATTATTCTCCTTTATGCATATAAGTCAACAAAATAATACCAATGTTATATAGTTTTAGAAAGTATTTTTTATTTTTACTTCTAAAATATTGTCATAAAATAATATACCTAAAACCATATTTTTATTCTTCAATAAAATATTAACCAACATTTATCAAAAGGAAGTAGCAAAAAAAATCATTTTTTCCATTGCAATGAATTTACCAGAAGTAAAAAAAAAATAAGAAAAATTTTCACAAAACACCTCTGTAAATATCCATTTTTATTTATATACTGAGAGCAAACGTTTAAAAAAATTCTTTTTCATTTTTTTGTTTGTGTGGAGGAGAGGAATTTGCTTCAGAAAGGTTTTATGAGTATGTAAACATAGGAGGACTGTTTTCAAAGACACGTCAGAATGCAAGACAAAACATTTTCTGCGTGAGCAGTGCTTTCTTCCCCTCAAAACGAAAGCGACGGCTTTTGTGATTATAATATGCAATTATAAGTTATTAGATTTAAGATTCCCCCTAAAATTTAATCAGATAAAGCTGAGTTAATTATATTTGTACACAAACTAAACTTTCAAAATGGAAAATTTTCACAATAGTCTAAAACAGAAACAAACTGATAGACATTTTAATGTTTTGTTTACACAAATATTTCATCCTCAGTAAAAATAGGCACAAAGGAGCAAAATGCACTGCATTATAATACATTTTCGCAATATTAACGTATATATATATATAATTCAATTAACAGTTGAACTTCTCCATTTTAACTTTATTCAGCAGGCAGTTTTGAAATTGTTATTCTATTTGAATCAGGATGATTTTTAATTATGAATAATTTTCGTATTAAATGAAATATCCTTCGGACGAAGATTTGCGTAGATTCTGTGCCTTATTGGGTATGCGGAATCACACAGAATAACAATTTGAATGTTCTGAAGAAGAAATAACCGAGAACAGATCAAGAGAGGGTATTTTGGAGCAATATCACGTTGGTCATCAGCTTGTGGGGTCGTTAAGGGATTCAGTAAAATAAGAATTAGTGTAACAGCTATTTATTTTCAGGTTTCGTTACACACAGACATACATATAAACGGTGGAAAATTTTAATGACATGTAAATAAAAAAATTAAGCAAATCACCTGTTCTGAATTGAGTTATCATCAGAAGGCATTGTCTCTGCGTTTAAGAGCGATTACAAATTTGTCAGATAATTTACAAAAAGCCATGGAGATAATGTTTCATCTTAAGTAAAACGCACTCTTTACAATTTATTCCTTAGAGTGAAACATACTTCATTGCAATGAATTACAACTCAGTGCAAGTTGAAATAAGAGAATTATTACATAAAAGAAAAAAAAAACTAATCAATGTTCCTTTACATTAAATCTTCTCAAACGTCTTAGCCAAGTCTTAACTATTGATTCAGAAATAAGTATTTTATTAATGCAAATCAGAATTTGAGTAATAAGTATTTTGTCATAAAATTTAATATTTTCTTTTATTAAAAAATGCTAATATAAATGATTGATGCTTTGAATGAATTCAGGGAACAATGATCATATTTATCATTGTAAGCATGATAATTAAAATGAAGCTTTCGAAATGACCCGAATTCTAAAACTCATTAGAGGAAATTATCCGTTTCCTAGAAATGAATAACAGACCTTGTGTTTAAGGGCTTTTTACAATGAGTTCGTCAGTATTAAATCACAAAATATTTTATTGAAAACAAATTGAAGTAATTTCATTCTGTACACATTACCTAAGCAGAAAAAACAAGGTGGAATTATATTTTTCTGCAAGAAAAGAAGAAAGAAGTTAAAAAGTAATTACAAGGTTGAATAACATAATTATTATAACTCTTGCTGACGGTTACTTGCACATGTGCACTTGAAAACCAACAACTCATTAAACACCATGCGATGATTAAAAAGAAACAAAAAAACCCACTTATTTAATTATCTTTTTTTAATAGCATAATTGAATTCTTTTCAGAGGAACTACAATTTGTCGAATATCTCAATGAAAAGTTTTCAGCTTTTTTTTTAGTTCAAAGAATTTTTTATTTGTAATTGATTAAATCATTTTAAATGCTATTTGATTAAAAGATAGAGCTTTTCAAATCATTGAATTGAATTCAAATCATTTTAAAGAATTAGTTTCATTGATGAGATCTTTTAAAAAGTATTCTCATTTTCTGTTACTCAAATTTTGATGAATTTAAAAGACGGAAATTTAATTAATCAAACTGGAAAATATTTCCACACAAGACAATTTCCTATTTATTTCGACAAGGATATATATCTTTGACACGAACTAAATTACTCTTTTATATGTTTTTTTTAAATGACGCTATTTTTTCCCACAATGAGCTGGTGTAAATTGAATTTATTATTTGAGTTTAGTCTCAGAAGAATACATTGAAAAATTTACAGCAGTTTGACCATTCTTAAAACAGACTTTTTAACAGGTTTTTAACTCGTCTATGTAAAAAAAGTTTTTTCCTTGAGCTTCTATAGAATATGTATACAATTTTTAAGTTTTTAAAGCTTTGTAGTACATCTACCAAAAAGGTATGTATTTTGGATTTTCACTTTGCTTTTGAGTACAAAATTTCATTTATACATCTTGCGGCGCTTTTGTGTTTCCATGTTCACACGCATACAAATAGACCGACATTCAATTCGTTGAAGAATTCTATTCAGATTCTTCGCATACAAAATGTGACAAACTCATTATTTGCTAGCCTCTTAACATTTTGAGTTATCGTAATTACATGCACACAAACGAAAAAAATTGAAAAACCTTCCACGGAAGAATTGCATTAAAAATTTAAAGCTTTTGGTCCGTAGATCATATAACAAGTTTCAACCATTTAGTTTGTTTCTTTTTGAGTAAATTAGTTCATTCCTAGACAGAAGTAATTCTAATAATAGTACTTTCAAATTCAAAACCATGCACCAAAATCATGGGTTCAATTCTTTTTAGAAAATTACTTTCAATTGAAGTGAATCATCCTTTATTTGTATGTTTTATATTAATGATAGTATAAAATAGTGAAGCAAATGAAACAAAGAAAAAAAGTTTTTTTAATGGAAGGCAATTAATGATGAAAATAAAAAATTATGAAGAAATAAAAAATAATTATCAGAATAGATTTCTTTTAGAGAGAAAGACAATGATAATTATTTTGGTTAAGTAACCATCTCAATGTTATACTAACAATTTTAGTATTTCTTCGTAATATTTCACTGAAAAAAATTTATTACATTTTTTCTGAAACAGAAAAAAAGTGAATTTGAATCTCTGCTAATATGATTTGTTTTTGATGAATTTGTTTACTTCTGTGCGTGTGTATGTAGGCGCTATATAAATCAGACCGTTTCATCTACAACTACCAAATATTTTCCCACATATATAACTTGGAGTGCGGAAATGTGCCTCTTGAGTTATGATTTTGAAATTTTAGTCAGAATATTGGTTAATTAAAAGTCAAGCAACATTTTGACGTTTAAAGCGACGGCTTTTGAAAATATTATTGCACAAAAATAAATATTACATCGTTTCAAAATCTCAAAAAAAGTATTTTTAATTATACCAATTAAATAGTTATAAATTCCTGAATTTTGGCTTTTTTTTGCTTTTTTTCAGCAATCTATCACACTGTTGCTCCGAATTTCAAATCTATTGTGTTGTTTCTTCAGATATTTAATTGTGCAGTTATTTTCCATCTTTGAAAATCGAAGAAGAATGATTCCGTGTAGTATCTGTATAGTTTACAAGACGAATAAAAACCCTGGAATTACATTACCGCAGAAGTTATGAAAAAATGAACCGGGTGATTGTGTTTTTAAAAGTATTATGATTTTTTGTGACTGGTCTCCATTAGAAAGGATCTTGAACACAACGAACAAAACATATGTAAGGGAATTTAGTGTCTGACAGTTGAATTGAGTCATATATCTAAACGATATAATTGAAGGTCAATTTAGGCAGCGAACCACCACAGTACGCCAAAACTGACTAGTTACGAGTAATCATGAATCAATAGAATAACATTAAAATGCGATGAGATAGGGGAAATATTTCAAATGATTCATTCGAAAACAATTCTCGGGTATTATTATTCATCATATAAAGAAGTTTTTGGGATCTCTAGACGCCAAATTCAAATATATCGAATTGTAAGACACTTACCTGTTATCTGGGAACTCGAAATTATTAATCCATTCATTCTTTTTTTACTGTCTTTTATTTTCTGGGCACAAGCACATATAATTATGTACAAACGTTTTCATACATCATTTTACGTGCACGAATTTTTACTACATCCCTCCGCAATTACACATTTCATCAACTGAAACTGAACCGAAACTCAAACTTACATGTATTACTGTGAGTTCATGGGATTTTTTCCTGACGTCTCTAGCGCATGCACAAAAGGGTTGCATCATATTATGCTAGGGCAAGGAATTTCAATAGAAATTGTAAAGCCTTGCAACTGTGAAATATAAATTGTTAGGTGATAACATAATCATTTAGTGATTTTAATTCAGAATTAAAGGTAATTTGTAAAAATTAACCCTGGTATACACTCAAACCTTTGACAAAACCTTGGAGATAATTACATATGCGTGTATTAAAATACTTAAAATTATATTCCTTGATTATTCCAACTCTCATATAATGCAGTATTCAACGCCTTTCATCAGATTATCTCATTTACCAGCAGAGATGGATAACAACTGGACAATAATTCGCTGGAAAGGGGATCTTTTCAATAATTGGCTAGACGAATTATTCTATGTTTTGATGATATCCGTTGTAAGGATAATAGAGACTGTATCAGCTGAATTAAACCAAAGACATTAGAAGTTACCATAGATAGACTTGAGCTCATCTGGCTCTATTATAACTAGGTATATAGACTATACAGATATATGATTACCTGTACTGATGGTGTGGGAAATATTTATTGGTGAATTACTCTCGCGCTTAAAAAAATATTATAGAGCAATTGAAACGGGCTTTCTAGTTAACAGATTCTTGCATGAAAATACAAACTACTTGTTTTAGGGTTTTTCGGGGAAATTCTACTAAAAATATGTTAAGCTGTTTCATTCAATAATAGATAGAAAATGAATTATTTTGGATAATAAATATTACATAGAAATATATCTTTATAAATCGTATTGTTTAAGAAATAAAAGTTTATTTGTTAGGAGAAAAAAAAAACAATTACTTATAATATGATATACGCTTGAGAGTAATGCAAGAACTTTTCATATTGAACAACGATGCATTAAAATTAGATTTTCTGACGAGAGCTGTAGTATGAAACGCTTTCTTTCTTAAATTTAGTAGAAATATCTGGAAAAGTTTTGAAAATTCTATATACCAAGATTGTAATTTGACAAACAATTAGAAATCAAATTTTTTGTTATTGGAGAAAAAGTTTAAAAAACGATTTTTTCATATCCTGATTAATCAGTGCACCAACTGACCCACATATTTGATTCAAGAATAGTAGCTCTTCTTTATTTATGTTTTTTCCTAAGTTAATTATTAACCTTCCAGCGAGCGTGCGTATGGGAGAGACACACTAGAGATGAATTTCTTTTTATAACTTTAGATCTGGTGGCACTGGGAACGTCTGTCCTTGGCTATTTGTCGCCCTCATTTCGACCTACTTTCATCTGTCGTAAGTTTGTGGCGTTAATTGGTCTCCGCCGATCAGATATTTGTATTTTAGAGATATTCGCGACCGTTCATGTAAGTTTTTGTCCCATCTGATTTTGTATGATTTTACAAATAAATCCGTATAGTTTTAGACTGGCGACAGCTGGCAAATGCACTTACGAAAGAAAATGTGGAATAAAAGCCCCCAAGTCTCTATAAAGTGAACTTAAATTACAGGTGATAAAGAGAAAAGCCGAACTAGGTATTGAAGAAGTGGAAGATGTGACGTCAGAGAAAAAAGATGCAAATCCTGCCAAAAAGAAAAGTGAAATAGAATCACAAGGTTCTGTTGTGAGATTTGCCAGAAATTTATCTGTTTGGAGCAAACTAAACACATTTGCCCAAATTGGAGCACTTCAATAAAATAACATTGAAACTATTTTCTTCCTTTTCATATCTAGTTTTCAATTACTTTTTCCTTTTTATACATAAATTCTGTATTATTTTTTGCACTTCTATATTTTATATGAAAATTGTTCTGTCAAAAGATCGGCAATTTCATTTATATTATTTTTAAATCCATTCAGTTAACCTATGGTCATTTTATATTGTTATTGCAATCTATGTTTATATTATTTCTGCTTCTTTTTAAGTAAAAAATGTTTAACGTGATTGAAGTTATAAATCCTAAGCTATTTACATTATAATTTTAATCGCTACGCTTTTGAAAATTTACAATTTACTATAGCGCATGTGGGAAATACGCGCATGTTGGTATAACATACGACCTTTCATGTTGGTATGACGCCCGCGCCCGCTGAAAGGTTAAAAAAAGTAATAAAATATTTTTCATTGACCAGAACGTATAGGTAACATATTTGATCTGATAGATCAGCATTCAATTTTAAAATCTTATATTGCAGAACAGGACTGACAGATCTCGTTATTAAGAAATATGATCATATGATGAAGTCAGATCTATGAAAGATTCCCATTTTCCATATTAATGTAAGGTTATATTTTGACAGTGATACGCTTTCAATCTTATTATATGAGTTTTTTTGATACCTATAGAAGGGTTAATACTGGACACAGAGTTTAAATTAGGAATAAATGGTAATTTTTAACTTTTTATTTTATACTCTGAACAAAATATTACAGTTATTTTATGATTTAAGTGATAACGCAAGAAAATATTTAAAAAAAAAACGTTTTAGAAGTGTATTTTAAGGATGCGATTTCTGTTTTTTCGTTCATTTATAACCGAGTAATCAAATGCAGTATTTTAGGATATTAATATATTTTGTGCATAGTAAATTTTACATTACATTTTTTTGTTTTATTAACTTTTTAACTTCCTAAGAAAGTGTTCCTTCCTTTTTAGAATAACAAAATGTGTTTCAAAAATTAAACTGTTGAAACATTCCGATAATATAACATATGCTTTTTAATTTTATTTTAAATGAAAATGCCCGTAATTGGATGCTGCTTCCCTTTTTTTTAAGTGTCTAGAAATTACTTTTTTGTACCGAAGCTATTTTCATTATAATATTTAAAGAAAATTTATGAAAGCCGAAATATATTTTATTTGCAAATTTAAAGAATTTAAAACACTTCGAAGGACCTTTTATGAGAGTTTTTCTGCCTCATATAAAAGGAAGCTGTTTTAATAAGCTTTTATTGAAAATAAGAAAAAGAAGCTGCTGAAATTATAAATTTCTTACTTAAATTTATCACATTTGTTTGCATAAGTGGTTACAAAATTCATTGCTGGTTGGGTACGGGTATTCTAACGGACCAAATTCAAACAACTAATTTTCATTAATCATTTTATTTTTATTTTCTAAAATGATATTTTAGTATAATCTTAGATTACTTCATTTTAAGCTTTTTTAGAAAATGTTTTTTTAAAGAAATGATATATTCTAATTGAAAAGAATTTAGAATTTTAAAATAAATTTTTGCCTTACTCGTTTATTGTTTTTAAAACAAAGTAATTTTTTATAGTCAAATAATTTTTCTTCTTTTTTAACCATGTATAATGTTGTTTATGATTTTATTAGACACATATAAATTCGAACCACATTCTGGTACGAATTGAATCCTCCTTATAAATTTTTTTATAATATTTAACTTAAGACTATGAAATAAATATGAATTATATGTATGATAATAAAATAGATGAATTGATATTAAGACAAATTCAGTAATAGTTAAATGTCTATAAATGCATAAGACTATATTGCTTAGTAGCTATTGATAATCGAATCCAAGCTTAGTAAATTATAGCATTCATAGAATTATAATATATTTATCTTATTAATTAGTCATCAAACGAATAATAATGGAATTGAATATGCTTGTTTGTGATGCTTAAAATTATAAAATCAACAATTTTTAAAATAAAATATCGAAATGATATTGGAAATGTTGCTGATTATTTAAAACAATCAAAAAATTATGTTTAAATAAATACTTCAAAGAATATTAAAGCAAAACCTTTCGCAGAATCTTTTTAAAATTTTATTATTATTATTTTTAAGCTTTTCCTTCGTCTTCTTGAAACTTATTCCATATAGAGTTTAAGGTATTCATTTACGTTAACACACTGGTTATTAAGCACATTGGCGAATTTTTTAAAAATTGTTATTTCTTGTAGTTTAGACTTTCCTCCTTCCAAAACAGTTTATATTTTCTAGGAATTGGAGGGCCTGGTTTATCTTCCAGGGTCACATATTTTTCAGTCAAAATTTGTCTTTAATTTTCTCAAAACTTTCATTTGCATAAAAATTCTCCTCTTTTGATGGGATTTCTCATAAACTAATTGATATATTTGCATAAAAATTTCAACGACTGTTTTAAATAATATGGGCAATGAAATAAACCCAAATTTTTATTGTTGGTGAAATACCTACCCATTTATAGCTTTTTTTTAGAAAAATTAAGTAGTAAATTTTGAATGATATGGTACAATGCGTACGGAAAACTGCACATATATTTATATATGCATATAACTTCTTTACAGCAGAAAATTTTTCTTAGATTTTGATTCATTTCGTTCATCATTATATTCTATAACTTGTGAACAAAAAAAAATGGGATTGCTGCATTATAGTTTTGTGTAGAGTGTTAACCATTTTAGTTAAATTTCATGAAAATTTAGTACAAATTTTCCTATTTCTCAAAATATATTATATTTTCAGATAATTTTTTTGTATTTATAGAATTATTTATTATTAATTTAGAATACATTTTAAAAACATAGTTTCAAATCGTTTAAAAAAATCCAACTTTTCAAAAATTTTACTTTAAAAGTAGTCCGATAATTTAAAGCATACTTTCGGAGATTCTTCTGTCTTACACAATGATCAGTTTTAATAAAACCACTGTCTTATTTTAATGAGCAACTAGCCTATATTAATAGTCTCGCATGAGATAAATTTTTATCCAATTTAATAATTAATATAAACTACCGATATAAAACACGAAATTAAATTATCTGAATAAAGCAATTTTTATGGAAAATCGGAAAAGTAAATTTCTGCCAAGACAAAGTGTTTTCACTTTTCTATCGAGACGTTATAGTCTTTGTCTCTGTAGGGATGTTAATCATTTTTAGTATCCTAAAAGCTCTTACAAGGGTCCATAGTAGGGCGGAAGTAATTTTTACGGGCGGTTACGTCCTGCTGTACTTCTAATCACTTTAGCCCGGTGAGCTTCTAACAGCCTCAATTTTGTTAACATTCTGATGAATGTCTATGAAAACGCATGCTTGGCAGATCAACTCGTTTATGGGAGCTGGCCGTAAAAGTTACTCGTCCACATTAATGCTTGAGAGGAGGGGTGGCAGAAAAATAACGAGCGGTCAACCAGAAAACTCTAATCACATATATTCGTGACTTTTACCGATCGAAAACCTTTTTAGCGGAATTATGGCAAAAATAATTCAAGTGAACGTTGTAGTTTATACTTTTAAAATGAGCTTGAATGGAATTATTTTATAAAATGAACTAAAGGGTACGTGCCCACTAGAATGTTTTTGAAAAAATTAAGTTTCAAAATTCAGTTTTTTCATAGTAGTCATTAATATACGCTTAAGCTCACTTCAGTGAGAAAAAACAAAATACACAAAACTATATTACACATTACATACATTACACAAAAACATATTACACAAATTTTTAATTAATTAATTAATATTTAATGAGCGAATTATCATATTTTTTGGAACAATCTTAGTTCTTTAATCTTAAATTCTAATTTATACAGACTCGCAATTCTGGTTGGAAATTGTGGCTAATATTAGTCATGTTGTCTGCCTCAATCAAGTTATAAAAATTTATATTTTTTACAATTAACAATTTTTTTATGAACGATAATGGAAAAAGTGAGATTTAAATAGCTATTAAAAATTTATTTCTATAAATATAACTTAGATTGAGGTGCAAAGCATCCATTGTTTCATACAGATTATATTGATACATAAATAATTCCTTTTGGCTTATTTTTTGTTCAGATATGATTGTTTGAATGAAGCGACATAATAAAAATATATTATTCTTCATAAAATGAGATTTAAAAACCCGAAAATTAGAGTTTTTAGTGAAAAAAACTCAAAATCCTTAAAACTCGAGAAATATTCAGAATATTGACAGCATTTAGGTAACATTTGAAAGCTAAAGGATTGAAAAATAATTTGGAGCAATAAAAAAAATCGATATTTTGAACGATTTTCGAAGTTTCAAGTGTGTGCAGAGTCTTAATTTGAAAGTAATGAATAAGTGAAAAAAAAATCCACTAATATTTTTGTAGTTTGATGTCTAATTTTCAAAGAAGCTCATTTCAATAGTTGATGTAATTACTTTTTTTAACTGGTGATGTAATTAAATTCTCCATATTCCATATATATTAAGTAGGGAACAACATGCTCCAACATACTTAAGTGTACTCTAATTTTACTTAGGCATATTCATTTCGAAATTAAGTGCCTTAATTTCAAAATTTAATTGAGGCCATCAGCTTTCAACTTTGAAGATTCACTTTTGATCGAATTCTCTCCAATTTTCGTTAATTTTCTCTTTAATTAGATATATTTAAACTAATATATAATGTATGCTCATGAACATTTAATAAATTTTAAGAATAAATACCCCACCCCACAATTTTATATACCGTATTAGTACATTTTTCAGAAATTATTATTATTTATTAAATTGAAATGACTCCTATAACTTTAATTAAATGAATGAGGAGATTCCATCAAATGTATAGACATATTAATGAGTTATGTATAATGTTAAAACGGATGCGGACATGTTAGTGCTGTTGATTTCAAATGAAATAAACATTTACTGGATGGAATGTATATAAATTATTTTAAAACACGCATGATCTGCAATCTATGCTATCAATTTCCCTAATTAATCGGCTAAATAAATAAGCAGCTCAGATGTTGACTTGTGTCTCACGCTAACGATAGGAAGATGTTTAATTTCATTATATTCTGTTTTTATTATCACAGCGAATAAAATTCAAAAAATGCGTAGATTGAAGAATCTTACTCTCTCGATAACAACCAGAGTGCAGATCTTTCACAGATATTAAAAGGATAATTTTTAGATGTAATATATTACTTAAAAATATTTGCAGATAATTTCGCTTCATTGTCAATAATGAATGTAAGGGAGTTCAACCTATTTCATTCCTTTCAAATACATGTATTTTATTACTGCTTTTTTTTTTGTAAAGAATAACTGTTGTGTAAGAAAAAGAGAATTTTAAACAGTTTTCAGGCCAGAGAACTATCTGACATCACAAGAATAATCTGCTTCCATATGCATTTCTTGCTTTAATTTGGATGTGTTATTGAGTCTACATGGAAGCACGATCTTTATACGAAAGGATAAGGAATGGACAATTAATTGATTAATTTAGAAACAACTAATCAAATAAAGAAATGATTAGTTGTTATTAGAACGAAATTAACTACTGGGGTAAATGCATAATTTTAAATATGAAATTATTTTTAAGATTTTAAATTTCATTTTTTAATTTTACAACTACCAATTAATAAGTTGTGCCTGAATTGTTTGAGAATGATTTAGTTTCAAGGATAAGTATTAAAGAATATGTAAATTCCAGAATGTTGAGTAAACAGATAGACAGAAACATTGCACTTTTAAAATTTGAAGACTTATGTATAGTTTGGATAATAATTCTGATAACTTTTTTAGGCTTTCTATACATATTGATACATGAACTACTATTGTATTTTTAAGCATTTGATTTTAAGATTCGAGTTAATAGTTATCAGTTTACTATCTAAGAATAACGCAGCAATGAATTAGCTATAGTGAATGTGTATTCACAGCTAAAGAAGAATGGTCTGAGAATGATTTAGTTTCAAGGTTAATAATATGTATTTACAGCTAAAGAAGAATGGTGTGAGAATGATTTAGTTTCAAGGATAAATATTAAAGAATATGTAAATCCCAGCATGTTGCGTAAACAAATAGCCAGAGACCTTGCTTTTTAAAATTATTTTATGACTTTTGTATAATTTGGATAATAACTTCGATAACTTTTTCAGGTTTTTGATATAAATTGATGTGTAAACTACTATGGTGTTTTTAAGTATTTGGTTTTAAGATTTGACTTAATAGTTATCAGTGCACTATCTAAGAACTATACAACAAGGAATTGATTATAGTGTATGTTTATTTATAGCTAAAAAGGAATTAATGGTGCAATATGCTTCGGCATTTTTCATGCAAAGTAAAACAAGAATAAAATCATAATACATTATTTCTGACATTTTGTATTAATGTTGAAAAGCGATATTTAGAGAAGAAATTCGGGAACATTTTGTTGCTGCTAGATACTTGTTAAGTCATTGAAAGGATTTAACATTCATAATATTAAGATAATAAATATCGTTGTCAAAAAGGACAGGTATGACATGAGGCCATCAAAATTGTCCCTGATAATTTTTATGTTTTATTTATGTTGCATAAATATTAAGTTTGAGTAATTTTTATAAATACGAATTATGTGAATATTTCATACTATTCAGTCTTTTATGCGATCAGTTCCGCCAGTATTGAACGTACATTCTACAATAATCCATGATATTAAAAAATATTTGCAATATTGCATATTGTTAAATAATGAATAATATTATATTGTACAATATTGAGCCACATTCAGTGATGTCTGTGGTTGAATAAGAGTACTATTTGGATGTGGTTAACCGCTAATATTTGTATCCAAGACAGTGTGAAGCCGGAGTGAGCTCACTATGATTGGGATAAACCGTCACACTCTCTTGACATGGATGTTGTACCAATTCTAATGAACGTAATCCTCATACAAATACGCGAACTATTATACATGATAATCGATGTAATTCTAACCAGAGATGTACATGAATATTCCTTTCACTCTAACCGTTTTCATAGGATTCAGATACATAATGATGGAAACTACCATCATTTCATGAAATTTACATATAAGTTTCAGTAACTAAATATTATAAAATCATAGTTTACACCATATGTTTGTCAATATCCTTCAAGATTGGAAGGTATATGGTAACAGTTTTACTCATCTCTAGAAACGGGTATCAGTTTTATAAATATTGCAGTGCATACAATACACAGTAAATTCTTAGCGAGTAACTCTCGAATCATGCTCCATACGTTTGGCGCAGTATGGCCAAGTATGGCTTTTGATCCATTAAAACCCACACAACCAACCTCGAATCATGCTCAACAAACCTGTTTTCTAGACTAATATGCCGTGGTGGAAACTTGTATATAACACTGTAGACGCTCTTTTCTTCTTATTGGTTGCCACAGATTTGTATAGTCACTTAGAGAATATGCCATATTGTACAATCGTCATATGCATCATAATTTGGAAAATAAACTGTCGGATTTGTAATTAACGTTCTTCGTGTAGTTAGATTATGACGCTATATTCGAGGACCCATCATGTTATACATCAAAATACTCGTCTTGACGTGTCCGATAGGAATCTGTAAATATTAGACGCTGCAAACCTAGTCGGGCACAATGTATTTAGATAGGAAATTTCATATTTCGAGAAAATACAATTAAATCAATTAATTTCAATTCATTGATAAAATCTAACATACTTCTCTCTTAATGTAGTTTGAAATAAATTTATTAAAAAAATTATAAAATACATTTATGTTACTTTAATAAAAATTAGAATATATTATTTCAATAATATTTTCCTCTTTAGCCTTTGTCTTTCATTTTCCTAAATACTATGGAGTTTTTTTAAATCGATTTTATTATCAGTATTAGCCCCTGTTATGAAATAAATTCTCAGCATAAATCTATCACAAAAGTCTATTTGTACAACAAACTTGAAAAAAATAAAACGATATAAAAGCGTATAACAACCAGCAAACTGAAATAAAGAGAGAATTTCTTAAGAAATGAAAATATATAATTTTACCTGGATTTTTCATTTTTTATTTCAGTTATCAAAAGTTCCAGCCTCAAATATATTCAGGAAATTGTAAATTTTCGAAGGCATGTTCATTTATCAATGTTTAAATAACACCGTTTATATACTATTACTTTATACAGTGTGTCTTCGTTGAGGATTTTGAATGTGAATTTGTTTTACAACTTTAAGTTCACACAGAAAGAAATGGTGGGTAAACATGTGATCAGTTTCAACCCAATAGTTAATGTGAAAGTTTGCAAGCTGTATCACTCAACGTAGTTTAAAAAATACAGAATTATATTATAATTTAAAGCGAGCTGTTCTTGTATATATATAAATTTATTTCATGTATTTCGGAAACGGTTCTAAAGAATTGGATCAAATTTTATTTTTAGATAAGGTTTTGCTTTTTAAATTTATCCATACTGATGTCTTTCCTGAAAAAATAAGCGATTTTACCTACACATTAAAATTAAACACATCTATTATGGTTCAGTTATTGACATATGATTGCGAGAAGCATAAGTTATATTGCAATATTCGATTTTAGAATCTGCTAAATCTTTAATATAACAAATCAATACTATAGACACATTTATTCTTTTTCTGGTTTTCATCGTTATTATCGTTCTTAAAATAATTTAAGTTATGCTTGTAAAAATGTATTTCCCTATTACGGGTATATAATAAGTATGAAGTCGATGAATATTTATATGTTCTGTCATGCTAATGAGCAGACTTTTTTTGTGTAGTATAAATTTCGTTGCCTGTCATTTAAATAGTCTCAAGATTCGCAAAAGATTGTTCTTCAAAGAGAAAAAAAAAGAAAATAGCTTCAATTTTGAATTTGGAGAATCAGACTCTCTAAATATTTCAATTGTAAATAGAGATCCGATTATTAGTAATTCTGTGGTGAAATAATTCAATTTTTATGAATTACAATGAATCGAAATAAAGGACGTACTCGAATTTGAAGAATTCTTAGCTTTATTATCTGTTCCTATTCCGATTACTAAATAACACACTTATAGCTAAAATAATTATCAATTATAGATTTGAATCAAAATTAAAAACATATGGGTTGCGAAGTTGTTGATGTCAAGACGCCAAAAAACGCAAAATTCAAGGAAATGATTAATCTTATCTTAATGACAGTTTGTGACCTAATTAGTCTGGCTTCAATTGCGTCCATCTTTATCGGAGCAAATTAATTCTTTACCTATGAAATTTCGATTCATCTAATGGATTCCAATGAATTTGATTTCTTCAATTGTATCACCATGGTTCAGGAATTCAACAGAATTAAACTATTAATAGATTAAAACAATATGACATCAATATATACCTGGGATTTTAATTAATGCTTTCTTAGTGTTCATGCATAATGTTACAATTTTTCTTGATTCAAGGTCGACTAAACGCATAACTGAATGACAAAGCAGGATAAATGTTTTAAATAATAAGGGTAGAATAAAATAAACTAATCATTGTTTACTAAACGCTTTAAGACATATTTCAAATATCTATTTAAGAATTATTAATTATAGTATAGGGTACAGTAAAATAAACTAAGCATTGATTACTAAACGGTTTAAGGTATATGTCAAATATCTGTTTAACCTACTGGTATAAATGTATTACATTAAGTTCAAAACAGTAGAATGAAAACAGTTAACGAAAAGATGTATCATTTTTTATGATTTTGTTGTAAAATACTTTTTTTGGCATTTTCATTTCGTTATTTTCCTTAATGGTTTATCTTCAACTATTAACGTCCATTATTTTGAGCATATTAGCAATATCAGATAGTGCAAAGTCTAATATGATTTAAATGTTACATGAATATATCGTTGAATCTATAAATACTGAAAGGCTCCAAATGTCCATTCAACAAAACTACGGTGGGCGCTACAGACACTGGGATATCAAAGGAAAATTGCTGTAAGTCTCTCAGTGGGATTGATTAAATAACCGGGCTCCTGCGTTGTTCTTTAAACAAGCTTTCTCAGATTGGTTTACTTGGTGGGGCATGTCAGAGCATGCTTTTGCTTAGTAGCCATCAGCTAAGAGGGTTCCTCTTTTGTACATTAATATCTTAAGTACACAGCTGCTGCTTGATGTTGCTGGTTATGAAGTATTTTTCTTAGCTTTTAAAGAGAAATTCGAACACTCCATGGCTCTGAGAGTATCGAGCACGAAACCACCCAGCCTAGAAGATAATACTTTATTTGTATCTACTTATATTCAGAAACCTCTTTACCTTTCTTTCTCTCTTACCTGGTATTTACTTTTTCTATGAAGATGATTGTTCATAACCCAAATTGCCAATATGTAACCAAATTTCATTTTTTTTATACCTGGGGTGACTTTTTTAACATATTAAGATAAAATCGAAAATAACTAAACAAGATTTAAAATATCTCTAATCTTTTATCGGTTCTTTTACATATTTAATGCATACAACTTTTCAAATATACGCTGAGTACAGATATATGCTTTACAATAATATCACTTACATGCTCAGTGGAAATTTTTAACCGACATTTTGCTTCTAAGTATAGTAGCCAATGAATTAATTAAGTTTGGCTAATCATAATATCACATACATATCTCCTGGAATTGAATATACTGATTTATCTTCTGGAATTGAATTTTCTCATGTAGGTGAAATCTTTCACTGTAAGGCTAGTTCATGCTTATTTATCAACAAGGTTACACTTTCTGAAATAGGGATTCGATTGCCTCTTAAGCGAGTAACAAATATCAATTAAATTATTTATGTAAAAGGATTCATAGATAATGCTTTCTATGAGGCTTCAGGGTCAAATTGTTTCGTATTTCGCAACCACATTGTTATTCAGAAATGAAAAGCATATATATATATATATATATATATATATATATGTTTATCCTTTTTACATTATATATATATATATATATATATATATATATATATAGATATAGATATATATATATATATATATATTCTGTATCTCGGGAGGAAGGCATGTTTATGTACAAGTGGCCCGGATAAGTACGTAAGCTCACAGTTAGGCAACATATTAGGCAAGAAATGCGTAAAAAGAGTAAGAAATAAGTTACCCCTGTCTTATATAACATGAGTCACTGACAGGGAAAATATTTTTCATTTTCCTAATAGACTATTAAGATTCCGATAGGGATTTTGACTGATAAAATTCTGATAAAAACGCAGTGATCAATTAATAGAATTTGCTTGGTGGACATTTCTCATGCGGAGCGTGTGGACCGGTCGGTTTTTAGCCGATTCAGCATTTTTTAAAGTTTTTCTTGAAATAATTAAGTAGAAAAGTGGAATGGGATCCGGAAATAAGAGAATGAAATTATTTTGGGCTAAATTAAGATAAAGCTTTGTAAAT
>JAPMOQ010056068.1:387148-506191 GCA_026543055.1 Argiope trifasciata
TAATTTTATTATATATATATATATATATATATATATAATAAAATTAGATGAAACCTTGTACATAATTTGAGCAACTGACACGTTATGTTCTTTAATGTCTCTCTTAGATATCAGGTTACTTTAATCTGTACTAAAAAGTACAACTTCAAACATCCTCATATCTTCGTAGTTTTGCTTTCTGGTACACGAAGTGCACAAGACGGTTTTTTGATTAAAAAACAATTCAAACTAGATTTTAACAAAACCAGGCTATGTAAGTACTTCATTATAAGTAATTTTTCAAAGAATTTAAACCATATGCCTTTTTTAATATCATCACCTCTCTCCTGATCCTTAAAATTTTACAAAGTAACCCTAAATGCCACTTTGCAGAATAGTCCAACAATGATATGCTTCATTTTCTTTGCATTGCACAATGTGCTTTTATTTGGCTAAATTTTAAGTATTAAACGATAACTAACCCCATTATTCCAATCTTTACTTAGTATTAATATATAACATTAAGATAATAACCATTATTGAATTATTGGTTAACAATTTGTTTCATTTGAAAATAAAATCTTCTTAAGAATTATGAATTATAATCATATTACCATAATATAAATTTATATAATTATTTAATATCAGTAATACAAGTATTTCAGCTAAAGTATACAAAAAATGTGAAAGAAAAGCAATCGACAAGTAATACCTTTCTAGGAAATTTTATTAACGCTTATGAGAATATAAATGCTTATAAATTTTAATTACTAGTGAGCCAAACCAAACCGAAAATGTAATCAGCTTTGTGAACTAACTAATCACACAGGATTAGAACATCCATTATTTTATTGTAATAAATAATATTGTGCATTTGTAATATTTATTTATAGCTTGTAATTACAATCAAAGCCAACAGATTTACTGTATTTGAAACTGAGAAGAAGGCGACTCTAAATTTGAAATTAAGCTGTTGGAATTTCCAATGGTAAATATTACTGAAGATTAAAGAAGGACAGCATTCATTCAAATTATTCTTAATGAATAATTACAGACTTAATCATTCAATTAATAAATAGTCAGTTTCAAATTTCCCAGACCAAAGAAAATCAGCTTCCTTAATGTTTTATTTGGAATGAAATCAAGTATTGAAATCTGTATTTCTCAACGCCCTCAATTGTGAAACATTTTAGAAACAAATCATCCTCATTTTCTAATGTTATATAATCAGATTAGGCGACGGAAGGTAAATAAACTCTCATTATGTAAGGAACACAATACACAGTCACATAAAGTTCTGATGTTTTATTTATTGTTAGTTTTGGGTTAATTTATTTTCAATTAGAATGAATGTCAGAAATAAAATTTATTTCAGGGTTTAGAGTAAATCATCAAAGAAAAACAAACATATCAGATGAATAGAAAATTAAACAAAAGTGACTTAATAAGATGAATAATTTTGATTGATTTCAAATAACAGTATTTCAATAAATGTAATTTTTAATTGCGTTTACAAATAAAGACATGTTTTAATCGATTCAATCTCCATTGTTCCTCGGAAGACAGACGTGTTTTAATTAAGGGAGATGTGATGCTATGAACTCATAATGCAACATGCATTTTTTGATACCATCTTTCTTTCCTTTGCCAAATCACAGATTAAGTTCGTAAATCGAGATTATCAAAAAATGTGCATAAATTATTCGGCAGTTGTCCATGAAAAATTGTTTTGTGATTGAAGCTCTTTGCAGGAACAAATATGTAAAACGCTAGATGTTGCTCTGAAAATGAGTGGCAGCTAATAAAGCCACAGTTTTCTTAATATGAAATGAAAGAAAAACAGAGCATCAAACTTGTTTTTCAGACATACTTTCCTATGAGTAAAATTTTCAAGAAAAGTCGTTTCAGCTCTAATGATTTTAACATTGCATTTTGTTTCTCTGACATAGTTAGACCAAATAAATTTTCTGCCTCCAAAATATATTATACTTATGTATTATTACTTGATTTTTCTTAATCATGAATGATGCTTAGTTACAATGAGTAAAAAAATGCTAACTATTATTATTAAAAGCATTTTTAAGAAATATAATTTCCTGAACCTCACGTTAAGAATGAAATGGATATTGAATATGATTCATAACACAATTTTTTAAAAATATTTCGTTTATTGAGCTCTTTTTTTTTCTTTTGGCTTGCAGAGCTTTCTTTGTTTTTGAATTATAACTGAAATGCAATCTTTTCTAACATTTTTTTAGTTAGAATCTAACAAATAATTTACAACTAAGAAATAAAAACACTAAACAAGTAAGGCATATAGTTAAAATTCTAAAACACAATGCAGAGAAAAAAATTACAATTAAAAAAAACCATCTTTGCATGTTTCCAATTTTTGTCCAAAAAAAAAAAAAAAAAAAAAAAAAAAAAAAAAAAAAGAATTCTACATATTTTTTCTATTTAGCAGGAATTATGAATTTTCTTCTTTTTTGTTGTTGAATTATTTTCCAAAGTGGTAGAAGCGAGGGTTCCACATCTTTAGACATGTTACTAGTATATTCAATTATATTCTTTTTCGATGCAGTGGAGGAACTAATATCAGTGCCTGCAAATTTATCGTTCTTTTTGAAGGAGGAAGAAGTGTAGAATGTATAGAAACTCCAATCGAAGGAGTTTTAACAGAGATAACATTAATAGCAGCGTTCGTGGTTGAAACTTGTATCACCACAAAAGTAGGCACTCAGTGAGATGCAGTGGTTTTAAAATTTTGTAATTTTTTTTTTCTGAACTAAAAATAAAATTTGCTTTAGCTGAAGATTCTTCTTTTAAAGTTTTTTCTATTCGTGAAAATTCGAAAACTTGTTAAATCCAATGAAAAGGAAGTGACTTTATAGATTGCTGCAGTAGTTGAGTAGTTGAAGAGAAAGCATTCTGGAGGTTGGATCCTATTGAGCGTATTTTTTTTCGATAGCAGAAATATAGCTATTTCCAAACGTCAAGGATTTAGATGTAATGACTTTACAAGTTTTTGATAAGAATAACCATCGGGCACAAAATAACCATCGTGTATTATTTCATAACCTTTAAAACCAAAATAGATTTTTTAGATTTCTGCATTTTTTTTACTCCCATCAATATGAAATGTAAAAATAGTAAGCACTTTAATTATTTTTAAGGAATGCATTCAAAAATCTCGACGTTATACCAAGAAACTAAATTCATAAAGAGTCTGTTTCTGCTCATAGATGATAACAACGAAAGGAATTGCAATAATAAATAGCAGTATGATGATCGGTATAATTTAAGAAATGTATTTGTGCCTAAAAGTTAAGTTGTATACATGAAGCATGTGACATGTCGACGAATACTTAATTAATTATAATTACAAAACAAAGACAACAAATATTCACAACACAAATATGTACAGGAGATAGCTATTTACAGCCGAGACGAACACACAGGACAGCACACTGCAGATAGTAGTCCACAGGCAGAAATTCTGTAGTGACAATGTTCACAGAGCGGCCTGACAGGATTCAACCGGAGAGGGAATCTTTAAGGGATTCACTTTACACCTCCTGGGTCTCTCCAGAACAGGTTGAACTATTCCTTTGTCTCTTCTTGCCTTTGCTGTCGACTCACTACTTCGCACAACGGGACTACTCCTTAGTTCGGGACAGCTCCGTTCCCGACGACGATACAATGGGCTACGACACAGGCTTCGTCAAAATACGCCACAAAATAGCCCTCCGTTCAGGACTCCTCAGTTCAAGAATCTCTCTCTCTCTTAGGTCTTCTCGATAAATTCCACAGCGTTATTTGTTCTCTTCGTTGAACACCAGGCCGTTCAGATTCGGCTTCTCTCCACTGCCGCACTTCGGCTTGACTCCACTTGATTCTTCTTCAGATCTCCTTTCCTTTTCTCCGCTGTTCCGCTTCGGCTTTATCCGACTCGATTCACACTGACTCGGTAACGACTTGTTTGACGGAGCGCCTAGCCCAACAAGTATGGGGCTTGATCTCCGTTACTGACGAAATTCTTAAGAGCCTGACTTTCGGTTGATGGCGTGACCAGTTGCGATGGAATCTGGTAGTAAAAACCCGATTCACACTGACTTGGCTCAGCCGCCTGCCTTATATAGTGATGGAGGGCGGGGCTAAACATCTTCTGGTCCAATCAGGAGCACTCTAGGTGGATCTCGGCTCCTAGTGGACGGATCGGGAAAATTATCGATGTTTCGGGTATTTTCCATTTTGTCGCCAAAGTCGCCAAATTCATCACCAAGTAGCCAAATAAGCGCCAAGTTTGTCGCCAAGCCTTGGGACCTCTGACGTCACACCCATTCACTTTTCAATACATATTACTGTCAATCTGTCTTCCTTACGATGACAGTATTAGCGCGGGAAAGCAACACCACAGGTTCGTAACAATATTTTATAATTTGCTCCTGCTTTTACCATAAGTACTCACCAATGCATTAAAAACGAAAAACTTTTCTTTTAAATTCATGCATGTGACATGGGAAAAGAAATCAAAAAGTTTTACAAAAGAGGGCTCTTAACGAATCTCCTTAGATATGAAGTGTCAGGTTGCGATATGGAAGAGCTGCATAATCATCCCCTCCGAAATTCATTCAAAAGGAAGGCTTCTCCAGTTCAATAACAGTATTTTGTGCATTTTTAAAGAAGAAAAATAATAAAGATGTGACGTCGATTGAAGTGTCATGAAATCTTGGCAACATTTCACTTTCATTCTGAGATTGTTTGCTGAGTTCTGCTGGAAATATGTCATTTCTAATTCAAGGAAACAATACCGGAAAAGAGAAAGCGACTGTTTATCATCGTTATTATCATATCGTCGTTTGTGAAAAAGGGTTCCGAAGGGTGAAAGGCGAGAAATAGGGGAAATATCTTTTAAAAGGAAGGCTATGCAGTAAAGGGGTGGGGATGGGGAGTGACCTAAGCCCCGAGTATGCAAAATGAAATCCTCTGAAATTGAAAAATTTGTGCAAGTGATGATGCATGGATTATTTTCTTTTGTAAATTTTTTTTAATCTTAAGTTGATTACCTCGCCTTTTGAACTGATTTGATTTCTAGTTGAAGAAAGGAAAAAGAAATTATTGATTCTGAATCCCGCTTTAAGCATCAAGTTATGATCGGAAATGTGAGTTATTTTCTTGCTCTGAAAAAAGTTGTTGGATGTTAGATGCAATGTGACAGACATTTAGGATATGTGTTAACTGGGCTATTTTTTACCATAACTGTTGTGAGAGTTTTTTTTAACATTTCAGTTTCTAAGATTTAATACTTAAAGTGATTTGATTTAATGGCATGGTTACCCGAGCGAAATAAAAAAAAATCAACATAATTGTGAATTTAAAAATTTTAAAACATTTAATTCCTTTTCTCTTATTGTATTAATAAATGTAGTATAAACTATATTCAATAAGCTCATGGCTTCTAATACTTATGAAGGAAATAGCTGATCAATGCTATGCCCTCTTTATGTATTAAGAATTATTATTGAATTTAACTCCAAAGTCTTTACTGAAATGGGCACTGAAATATGTAATAATGATTTTTAATAAGATATTTAATTAATTTGGAATATTATTAATTATTCCACCTCTGAAATACAGAGTAAATAAATGTACCTCTTAGAATTAAATTTCAAAGGAAAACATAATGTATTATGTAATAATACATTAATTTTAATTAAACATAATGTAGTATTAAGTTATTTAAGCCAATGAAAGTCAATGTATTTATACTTAAAATATGCATTGAGTTACTGGAATTTGAAAACCTATTCTACCATCTTTCAAAAGATAAACAGATTGAGTTATGAAAATTAATAAAGAAAACAATTTTCGAAAACTATATTCTTGTATTATGTATTGAAATTTTTACTCGTCATTTATATGAATCTTAGTTCTTGAAATTTTTAATTAGTCGAAAGGATCTTAAAAATTTCATAAAAAGTTGCTTTAATCAATAATTTGTATAACATTAGTGAAAATCAAATCAATCTAATTTCTCTTTTATATCGAAAATTTCCTTCAATGTGAATTGCTGGGCGAATTTCTGTGGATTAATGGGTTCTCAAATTCCTGCGACTCATAAATGAGAAGAGTAGGCAGTCACAGTTTCGAAGCGGGAAATTACTGCAACATATCATACAGTCACTGCAAATCCCAGCTTCTTTTAGTAGTGTTAACAATTCAATAAACAATATGATTTTTTTAGAACGAAAAATTGGATGTTTGAATGATAAGATTGACATATGAACCAACAAACAGTTCTCCAAACACAAAAACAACCCAAATATGAGGATATTTGACCAGTGTAAGCCTTATCATTGAATCAAAAACTCGAATTCTTGATGTCGAAACTCTCTTATTAGATCAATACAGCCTTCAATTTAACCAGAAAGGTTTAATGTAGTAATTAATTAAATATTTAAAATATTCTGTGAAATTTTGTCGGTAAACTTGATACTTTTTTTCCTATCTACGAAACTACTTATTAAAATATCCTTTTAAATAAGGTTTGCATTTAAAATTTCAGTAAGAAAAAGGAAACATAATTTCCTTCAAGAACCCCCTTGAATCTAATAGTGCAAAAAAAGTTAATTTTAATTCTGCCATTTTTTTCTCCAAATTGGCTAATCTGAATTAAAACAAGGGATAATAGTAATCATATATAAATATAAGAGAACTTTTATTTCCGATTAACTCAGAGTATTTGATCCATTTCATGAGAAACATGTACTTAAAGAAAACCATAGGGAATCTTTTGTCAAAGCAATAATGCTTAATCTACCGCGTTCTTTAGCAGAAAAAGTGAATCTGTTGTCAGTGAAGGTGAATTCCTGGGCGCTGTAATGAGAATTCTGGAGAAAGACTGTAATGAATCTCACCATTGGAGCTAAGTGATCCTAATTACGACCAAATTACCAGCCATATTAGTCTCGAAAACGAGGAAGAAGTTCGGAAGTAGCCTTTGCAGGTCATTGCCTAGTCTATCTATCTTTCTGAGTAGTTGAAGCTAAGAGTGATATTTTTTGAAGTCATAGTTAAACGGCAGCTAATATTCCGCTCCTAAAAATTTTATTTTGAAATATTTAGGAAGAATTTTAAAATAAACGAAAAAAGTTAAAACACAATTAACCTTCTAATGTGCTAAGGCTGCGAATATTTCTTTTTTTATTAAAAATGCTTATAAATCTTAAATATATGTGTATTTTTTGTGTAAAGAGACGTTTACCTGTTCTATCCAAAAAATTTTATAGCTAGAAGTGCAGTACGATTTGCAATCATTATTTTTGAATACTATTATCATTAACATTGAAATTTTTACTGCGTACCAAAAAAATGTAACATCTGGTGAAACATTTTAAATAATAATTTGATTCAATTATATTAAAAATATTGAATGTGGATAAATACTATAACATATATAATAATATGCACATATAATAATATAATACATAATTCATAATATGCGAATAATAATTATATTTTTGTGATTATGCAGAAATTATCGATGCAAATGTGTAATGATGTATTTTCATTGACCAGTTTCTATCATTTTCATTCTTTAACTCTTAAATAACATTATTTTGTAATGAAACTCTTTTGGATTTCCATGAACCCTTAGGCATTTAGATTATGTCTGTAACTGTAGATTTTCTAAAAATTAGTTTTGAAATATTTAAAAAATACTTTAATCCATTAAATCCAGTCTTTTGAAAAATATAACCAGAGGTATTTATTTTGTAAGGAATATTGAAAAATATGATTTTAAATATAAAATAAAAAGCATATAATACGTAAAAGAACAAAAACCTTATTCAGATTATTTAGAATTTTATTCTTCTTCTATCTTATGTATAAAGCTGGATATCACTTTTTGAATTATTTCTTTAAACAGGGCAAGAATACTTACGCTGTCAATATTTGTAAGATCTTTTCTATCGCAAATGCTTCATATAACGGTACTTTATTTCGGAAGCATTTATTATAGATAAAGGTCAAACAAATTTTGAGCTTCGAGAAAAAAAGAATTTATTAATGCTTGTTGCATTTTGTTTGAACTTTCAATTGTGAAAACAGTTCAAATGTTATTAACAGAGAAGTGCCAAGAACTTCTAGACCAAAAGAATCAGACATCCAATAGGCGACTCACCAATATAGGTGATTACTCAAATAACGTTTATTCTGTTTAAAATGTCATCCTTTGAAATTTGTATGTAATTCACATATATGGTTTTTTTTCTTCGTTTCTCCTTCAGTGAGTTAATATATTTCTTTTGATCAGAATTTTTTTCCAATCTTTAATGAAAAATTATTAGTCTATTAAAATGCTTTACTGGTCGCTTGCTGAATTACTTAAGAGACAACGCAATTGCTTAAATTAGCATCTAAAATTAATATTTGCATTATCAATAAAGCTCTGCCTATATTGCTTGAATAAAAAACTCTATGAAATGAGATCACGTCTAAAGTAAGCACGCAGCCTAAAAGCCCTTATCTGTGCGAATGGTGTGTATAAATTCAAAAAGAATTTATAAGGAAAAATTGAAATAAATTTTAGATAAATAAAATCAAAATGGATAAAATTCCTTAGAAAAATTCCTAAAATTCATTTTCGCCTTTCACGATAAAATGTTTTTAGACTTAGCAAAATATGCTCTTTTTTATTTTAATACACTTAAAATAATCAATTTTAGTTCATTAATGATTGGCAAATAAAGTTCTTATGCTATAAAACACAAATGTAAAAAAATATCCTTTTTTCTATTCAAAATTGCATTTTATAGCCTATGTTTTGTATTTCTGTTGTTGTTGTCTAATGCCACTGGGTCATACCAAGCCCGACTGAGCAGAGCTCTTTCGAATGAAGGCAGATGTGTGCGCCTTTCCTTGTTTAAGAGCGCCGTTCAGGTGTAAGGACGACTTTGCTCGAACACACACGACACAACTCTTTTTAGGGGGCGGTCGAAAACATTCATATTCTCATTCATCCATCAGCAAGACAGAATTGAGATCCAAATCAGAGACCGACTCATCTGCGGCCCTTTGTATTTCTATATTTACTGATTGTGAGGGGGCTGCGGATGATGACAATCAGAAAACGAACTGAAGGGAAGAGGAGGGCGAAGTTGAACAGCGGGAGAGTCAGTGAACGAAGGGAGAGATTTGCTATTATGAGTTGGATGATGTTCCTACATTAATTTTATTTCATTGTTCTTGTATGTTATGTGTCGTCCTATGAATGTCAATTAAATGTAGTTAAAAATTAAATTTGGTATCTTCAATTGGAAAGAGCCGATACTGATGTTTCACGTGACTACATCTTACTATATGGTCATTTGACTATATAGTAAATGATATAAATAACAATATAGTAAATGATAAAATGACCTATATCTTACACCGATATAGTCATTTTATTTCAAATAGTTTGCGTGAAGAAGTTAAAATAAATAGAAAGCAATAGAAAGGGATATTTGAAAGAAATTTTATTTCAAAAAATGTCAAATTCTTCCTTTGTACTATTCACAATGAAGCTATTTGAATTGAAGCTCCAAAAATTATTTGCGAACTCATGTGAAGTTTTGAAACTATTTAGTTTTCATGAAATGAACATTTAGTGTGTTAGCATTAGCAGTTTCAGCGAAAGAATATTGGAAAATTGTCGAAAGGAAAGAAAACTTGACCTTTTAGTTTTCTTTTTTATTTCTTTGATATTTTCAACGGGATTTCAGGTTTTCTTGAAGTGAAATGTTTACCATTTAGAAAGAGAAACCATTCAAATTTCTTTCTTAGTGTGAAAAGTAAATATTAAACATCTGATATTTAAAACACGATCAGAAATATTTGCAGTAGTCAAAAGCCGCTAAACTTTTCAAATTAAAGTAATTAATAATTTTTTAAAAGAAATTCGTAGTAAAAAAAGCACTCTTCGTGGGAAAACGAGTAATTTTTCTACGCGGTACTACATACCACTACAAGAGTTTTCACAAATTGTTGTAGTGCCTGTTGTTGCAATTTTTACCTGAATTCTAAATTTCAATGATGTAAAAACTTTAAAAGAATTTAGTTGAGGCTTTAATTAATTTTGAAACGCTGGAACTTTCTTTTTATGAATATAAAGATTAAATTTTTAACCTTCCAGCGGGCGCGCGTATGTGAGAGATATACTAGAGAAGAATTTCGTGTTATACCTTTAGATCTGGTGGCGCTGGGAACGCATGCACATGGCTATTTGTCCCCATCCCTTTGACCTATTTTCATCCCTCTGCCGATCAGATATTTGTATTTTAGAGATACGCGGAGCCGTTCATGTAAGTTTTTTTTACATCTGATTTTGTATGATTTTACAAATAAATCTGTGTTGTTTTAGACTGGTGACAGATGGCAAATACACTTACGAAAGAAAATGTTGAATAAAAGCACCCACGTCTCTATAAAGTGAACTTAAATTACAGGTGATAAAGAGAAAAGCCGAACTAGGTATTGAAGAAGTGGAAGATGTGACGTCAGAGAAAAAAAGATGCAAATCCTGCCAAAAAGAAAAGTGAAATAGAATCACAAGGTTCTGTTGTGAGATTTGCCAGAAATTTATCTGTTTGGAGCAAACTAAACACATTTGCCCAAATTGCAGCACTTCAATAAAATAACAATGAAACTATTTTCTTCCTTTTCATATCTAGTTTTCAATTACTTTTTCCTTTTTATACATAAATTCTGTATTATTTTTTGCACTTCTATATTTTATATGAAAATTGTTCTGTCAAAATATCGGCAATTTCATTTATATTATTTTTAAATCAATTCAATCAACCTGTGATAATTTTATATTGTTATTGCAATCTATGTTTATATTGTTTTTGCTCCTTTTTAAATAAAAAAATGTTTAAAGTAATTGTAGTTATTAATCCTAAGCTATTTACATTATAATTTTAAAAGTTACGCTTTTGAAAATTTACAATTCACTATAGCGTATGTGGGAAATACATGCAACTTTTCATGTTGCTATGACGGCTGCTCCCGCTGGAAGGTTAAGATGAATTTGTCAGTTTAAATGTTTTTTAAATAAAAATCTTTGGTGGTCATTATGGCTTTGGGTAGCATAAAAGCAAATAAAAGCATTGTTTTTCGCCATTTACTTTCAAAATAAATGTTTGTAGAAAATATCAAAAACAGAGAAAATGAAATGCGAAAAAGTGATGTAACCATATGAGAATTAAGTCTCCAGCACTAGTCAAGAAAAATTGTAAACTTTTTCTTAAATTAAACTTTGTTATAAATTAGTAATAATTAGCAGAAACTTATGCTCATTTCCTGGACGTAAAAGCGAGTTGTATTAAAAAAGGATGCATGCTTTTCTTAAAAAAATCTCTTAGATTAGAGCAGTAACAAAATTTGATGTTGAAACGTTTAAGCCAGTTTTATTTAATGTCGGGAATTATATATTTTAAAATATATTGCAAATTTATCAAGTAGAGATTTTCATAATATTTCTTTCTTATGAGCAGTTATAGTAGTTTTTAGCAATGTAGATTTTTGTTTTTGTGGTACTTCAATCTGAAATCTTCCTTACCTGCGAATTACAATGTTTATAAAAATATTTTTACGAGTTCAAACTCAACCTATAAATTTGGATAAACTAAGTTTTGTATTGATTCGTCCAAATCTAAAGTATAATCTGTAAATAATTCAGAACCCTTGATAAGAAACGGCATTTAAAATTTTCTGAAATTTTGAAAATAATGCTTTGTTTCTTGTGCTAAGCATAATTGGGTTAGCTTAGTTTAATCATTTAATTAAACTAAGCTAAGAAATTTCATTTAAAATTTCCATTTTGAATCTGCATGAGGATTGATGTGGTTTGGGCTTCATAAATTAGGTAAATGGTTAGAAGATGATGATAATGTATGTGCATGTATTATTTCCCGAATTTCATTTCACATTAGAGAAAGAATTTCTGATTTTCGAAGATAGATTCACATATCTGGCTCATACAATGATCGCATCATCCCGAGCAAACCAAATATCTGGAATTATTTATGTGTATTGTTGTAACTTCCTAACTGCAATTTGGAGCCAAATGCGAGTTTTTTTTCAAGTACTCAAAAACACTTTTGAGTAGAGGAAATGACTGCACATTTGCATTAATTTGCAATAATAAAAGATTTAAAGCTCTTATTGTTACTGATCCCTAGTTAGTATGACAATATTAAACCAACTCCATAAGTCAAAAAAAAAAAAAAAAAACTTCCAGAAAATCTAAAAAACAGAGGTTTGGAAAACATCTCGTTCATTTTAAAATCGCCGTAAATTAAAATAAGCTCTGACTACGCCTGGGCAGACTTACACTTGGTGAAAGTCTTGAAACCTTTCTGTCCCTGTTCAAAGCAGAGAGACGTCAAGTGCCACTGGTAAAGTCTGCTGACGTATGTTACTCCTGAAAAGCAGATTAGCACGGGTCTCTTTCTAGAATACCAATAGAGAGTTCCCACAAGTCCCTATTGAATTTCTTTCGTCCCGAGAAAACCTCACTGAAAGTGTAAAACTTATCTAGATGAGGTGCATCGAAAGCAGCAGTCCTCACCAGAGTATCAGTCATCTCGTTGCCAAAAATACCAGCGTGGGATTGGACCCATTGCAAATGAGCTTCAAAATTACCAGAAGTTTAGTTAGCTGAGTTAAGTTAAGTTAGATTAACGTCCTATTCAAAATAACCAGATGGTCCATTGATAAGATTCAAGATGGACAACCCAGCTCTGTCACCAGCATCTTTCTTATTATTAAGGTGTTGAATTAAGGATATACTGTAAGTGAATATCCATATTATAAAAGCTCAGAAATTTCCAATTGACTGCAGAGACTTTATTTGGAACTCTTGGTGAGAAAAGTTGGGTGTTAAAACTTATTAAGTTTTCATATAACTTCGTTCGATATTTTAATAATTTTTTTGTTTTAACAATGGCAAGAATAATCTCTTAGCGACAGATTAGAAAGCCGAACGTTTGAAATAATCTGGATAGAGTTAACTGTTTCCTGAATATTTTATGATTCACAGTATAGAATTTAAATAATCCAAATACTGGAATTGTAGGCTTTCTTTATGATTATTAGAAGTAATCAGATTTTAATCTAAAAATTTCGCAAAGAAAAAGTTATCACATTAAACCCTTTTTCATCGTATTAAGTACAAATATAAAGATTCTCCAAAAGAAAAGAAAGGTTCACAGCAACAACACAATTGTAATGCCTGAAGCTCTAATTTGTATTTACTTCGTTTTAGTGTTATGAGTGACTTAAATAATTTAATCGAGAACAATAGCAATTATTTTGCATCCTTTTAATTATTGCTGAAGCAATAATTAAAAGCATGCAAAATAACCCTTGTTTATATAACAAATGGGGATAAAAATTATAAAATCCGTGTATGACATTACAACATTTTAATATCAAACACCCTTTTATATAGTAATGTAAAATAAATGCTGTAATGCATCTGAAGTGCATTTTAATTTTATTTTGATTAGAAATCAATAATTTAAAAAAAACAGAAGCGAAAAAAAATTAAAGCAGACGTCTTTTAATATAATTTTAGTTACTGTTATCAATCACTTAATGTAATAAAATTCTGAAATTCTTATCCTTTCATATTTCAAAACATTTTAAACTAAAAGTATGTCAATGATTTATTTTTGATTAATTTTATTATTTTACTCATTTTGTGAGAATGCATAAGTTTTTATTTAATATGCATTGATGTATTGCAGTATCCAAATTTTTATGCAATTACATTTAAGGAGACGCCTAATGGTTATAAATATTGTAAAAACAAACTGGAAAGGAATATAATTTACAACAAATTATAAACCCTTATGGGGGCACCTTGTAATTTAAGATGCGATGCTTCTGTCATGGTAGATCTCGCCAACCCAGTATGTACACAGAAGGTGGCAGATATAGCTCCTGCCATCAATGACGGGACGTACTTCCTAGGGGAGGTCTGTAACGTGGCTGGTGATGGCAATTATAACTTACCCACAGTTCCCACCAGTATTGCTGTAACGGCGATCCGGTCATTCAGTATTTTTTCCTTCTGCCTTCAGGACAAGTCAGAGAATTATTCGTATGACTTAAACAAATTATATTTGTAATGACCAATAATACTAGCAATGATAAATTACATTTACCAAAATGTTAATATTTTCGTAATATTTTATAAATGTTATAATTTAAATTTATTACAGCTGGGATAATAACTAATTCTTAATGCCTACAGTTCCTTCAGACTATCGGCTCTGAGCAATTCTCTAGTCTGACTTGTTGGAATTTCGTCACTGTTGGAATTCTTTAATAAAAGTAGGAGAAATAAATTTCAAGAGTTTTTTGACACAATGTGTTCACCCTAAGGCATTCGGAAGTCTTTGCGTTTTACTTAACTATGTGTAAGAGCACGTTTTGAAAATAAAAAGAATCAAATTTTTCTCAGAATTGTCTCTTTTTAAATCATAAATTAGAAAAAATTAAATATCTCGTTTCTCACGAATAAGCATTGTACTTCAAAAAAAAAAAGAATTGTGTAACAGATAAAATTTTTAATTCAGAATCATCATGCAAATTTTGTTGCCTAAAAAGGAGACATGGCAGAATGATAAACTATTTAAAATTTTATCAAAAAGAGGGAAATATGAACAACTTTATTTGTTAATAAAAAAAGGACATATAATAGATTAATAAATATTTTACTGGAACAGTAAATGGCATCTAGAAAGTTATCGTTTCAAGTTCCTTATGGGTTACTTTAAATTCCTGTCAACTAATTCATCAACTCTGCAAGACATGTCAGATGCCTTTGAATAATTAAATAATTTATACCACAATTACTTTATTTTATGGAATTATTTTATGGAATACCACAATTACTTTTTCTTACTCATCACCATATGAATTTCCTTGAAAATGGGAAAAATTCTAAATGTTAAGAAGTTACTTGAGCGCGATTACTGGAAAGAAAATGCATTTATAAAGAATGTTTTCAATATCTTAGGTAAAACATGAAAAAAAAGAAACACCCGTGCCTTCAAATTTTAGGCTTGAATTATCATTAAAAAGAAGACCACAAATGAATTAATAGAGAAAAAAATTCATAAAAAGAGAAAAAATTTCGCGTAGAGACAATTAAAATTTTAATTGAAAAAGTCCAGAATTATTCCTTTTGTTTTATGTAGCATGCTTTATTCCAATCTATTAAAAAGGATCAAAAAGATGAAAAGAAAATTCATAGAAAATTATTTTACAAATTTAATAAAGATATAATCCTTAGGTATTTTCATTATTCAGTTGTTTGTACATTAATGTCATCAGTTATTTCATTTATTATTATAAGGTCACCAATGACTTCAGATATTAATATAATCCCATAAAACAGGAATTATGATATTTTCAGTAAAATAGAAATCTCAAGGACAATTATTTCAGAATAAAATCAAAATATAATAGCGAATTGTCCTAATTGTTTAGTGTTTATGTAGTAAAGTTTTTTGTAAAAACAAATTCTGGCATGAGGAAGCTTTTTTCCCCTCATAAACCAATTTAAAACAACCGAAAGTTATATCTTGGAGGTCACAGCATAAACTATGTTTTGGCCTCAATATTTGACTGAATGCAATTATTGTTGAAATAAGTTTATTGTATTAGAATGACTTGTGAATTTTTTCATCATATTTCAGACAACAACTTGTTCTGTTTTTCATATTTGTTATTTTCACTGTAAGAAAATTATACAATCCTGGTATAAAAAAATGCGAGTTTTATAAAAATGAATTATCTATGGAAAATTTGAATTTAGAATGAATATTGTATGACTTTTTCAAAAGCCGACAGTATTTAAAAAAGTAGTTTTCAGCCTAGTTTATACTATTTCCTTCGGATTACATAGCTGCTTAAAAACATGGGACATTTTCCTAATGTCAATCTAGAGTCATATATCTTGAAGAAAAAATTGAATATTCTTAAGATTTTCAATTAATATCAAAAAATTCTAGACAAGTCCCCAAATATGAGCGTACCATCATCTTTTTTTCTTCATTTTGATTTTTAGGAAAGGATTCTTGCCCATATTCATCAAAGTTTAGTTTTAAGTTGATTGAATTTTTCAAAGATATTTAATACGTTGCACTATAGTTTTATGAGTTCAATACTTTTACTGAGAATGATTATCATTTTTAATATATGAAATTTTGCTGTAATTATTTTATAATAATTTGTCGTGTTTGTAAATAGTTTCAAACATAATACCAGTGAAGCAATTATAAACATAGAAGGTTATAAAACCGTAACTCGACATGTTGTAGGAATTAAGAGTAAAATTCTATGCTATTGAAATCTATGCTATTCTATGCTATAAAAATCAACCTTCCCGTTAAGTTAGATGTTTCAATCAAAGACGTTTCTGGCTTTGCGAAAGACTTGTCATTGTTTCAGGTTTGTTATCTAGGATCCCATTTTATATACAATATTATTAAAAATAAACAAAATTTGAGTTTTGTATTCCTTCCAAAGAAACAGGTTTTCAGTATAATAATAATTACCTGATAGTTTTAAGACTGTAAATTACTAATCACAAATACTGTAAAAAATAGCCATATTTTACATTGTCTTAAAGTTCAAAGTAACTTTATAAATATAAAGGGACATCATTTCACTTTTTTAAATTTTATTTTGAGAGATGAATTAAATTTTTATATACTTTCTAACTTTAAGAAAAGAAAAATCGAAATGAAAGAACTTTTGCTTAGCAATATGTTTTAAATTTTCATTAGTTTAAATTGTAAGTTGCGTGGCCGAATAGAAGAAACAATTGAAATTTAAAAACTTTGCTTTATTTCAATATGGGAGACATAATTTACTTACAAAGAATAAGCAGTATAAAATACGTTAGTGTAGTTCACAATACAAAAGCAGATCAATTTGGGGGTTTTACTACTGGGTTTTTATAGGGATTTCTTTGTCTTAAGAAAGGGAAATCTATTTTTAAAAGAATGCTGTAAACATTTAGGATTTTTATCTCTTTATTCGGAGAGTGAGAACCCGCTTAATTTTGTAGTCTTACAAAGCATGCGTAGAATTAATTATATAAAAAGTGGGAATCGGATGCAAAAAATAGAAAATTTTGGAATGAAGTTAATATGAGTTAAATAAGGACAACAATTTGGAATGTATATATACTTATATACACGCACAAATAAGTGATAGATGTTTGTATAAAGGGAATCTAAAGTATAGTTAACAGATTGTATTGAATTGCATACAATGAACATTTAAATATTTTATCTATATAGTACGTTGCACAAATATAAACTCAATTCAAATATATTCAATGAATTAGAGCAATTTTAAGATGCATTTCAGGAAATATATATCAACATTAAAGAGTGGATTGAATTTATTATTATCTGAGGACAATATCCTATTAAAAACATAGAATTTAATCGTAGCTGGCCCACATAATAGAATTATTAGTAACGATACTTCCCAATAAAGGCTTATAGTCACTTTAAAATTCTTTCTAAGATTAAAAAATGCATCTTTTTAGCTATCTGGAATTTATTTAAATTTTTCTATAAATTTGCCTGTAAAGCCTTAAAAGACTTTGATATAATGAGCATTTAAAGTTCGACGCATCAAAACACCTTTTAATCAAAGGAAAAAGGAAATTAATATAGTTTCTCGAGCAGTTTTCAAGACACATAAAACGGAAACCAGTCGTCTTGTTTTTCCTGTCATTTCCTATCGTCAGATGAGGAAAGTAATAAATTCTTCTTTCAATCATTCTTCTTTCAATATCCGCTGCTTAACTTCTTCAATTCGTTTCCACGAATATTTCTCTAAACGTACTCGCCCGAAAACAATTTTAACTTTTTCGAGCCGATTCACCTTAAGAATGATTTTGATTCAGACTTGATGCATTGCTGTGTAAATGAGACAGCTTATTGGATCTTATTTCTTTAACATCAGAAAAAATAAAATTACCTGACATTGCATCGTTTAAAAAAACTGGCTCAGTAATTGAAATGCTGAATTTTTATTGAAGTACAGAGACCATGATATTAACTTGAGATTACTTTTTTCTTAAGATTCAAAATTTCTGATTTTAAATTTAGAAAACGCATATACGTGATAATTATACTTATTGTTCAGTTTACGTAATAATTCAATATTATCCCAATTTTATGATGAATTCGTCTTCCAGGTGTAACAATAAAGTATATACAGAAGAAAGTTGGGCGAAATTAGTATTTTTAAAAATATTTATCACATTTTACAAATCAGGTCTTGAAAATCATAAAAATGTTTTTAAAAGTTTTAGATAAGAAATATATACTTAGGCATACATAGTTTTCAAGTGTTTAAACTGAAAATACACCCATTTCGTTAAAAAAATCCAACTAACAACTTCAGATGTTGAAATTATATAATTCAATGTTAATTTATTATTTCTAGGAGGGATACTAGGCATTCAAAGCAATTGGATTCTTAAAAATATTTTTCTTAAGAAGATAATTTTTGGAAAATATTCAAAAGCGATAAAATTCTTAAAGAAACACGATAGCATTTCGATAGGAATAATTCCGTGAACTTCCTACATGAGAAAGCTATTAATTAAAATTTAGGAGGATTTCATCAAACGTTTTGTAGGCATTATATTTAGGATGACGTGTAATAGAATGAAAATGCACCCTAAGCTGACAGAAGTGTGAAAACACTCGAAAGCTGGTGAAATGTATATAAATTGAATTCGATAAGTTATTGCCCAATTAGATAAACAAAAAAGTAGCTTCAAATTGGTTTCTAAAATTTTTTTTCATTGTAATAACTTTAATTTTTTTTAAATTTCCTATCTTATTAAAAATTAATATTTTTGTGGACAGAGGTGTCATATAACATCACGTAATGTGATCGATTGTTCATTTAAATTATAAAACTAATCATATAACTGAAATTATTATGTAATTCTTTTTTTAACACAGGAAATCTTCGGAGGTTAAAAATTCGCAGATTTTCAAAAATTCGTCAATTCCCAATGCATATTGGTAATTTATGAAACCTGGAAATGATTTATTAAATTAAATAATAATGCTTCTAGATTTTATGTTTGTAATTACAAAAATAATACTGACAATCAATTTTTTAATATAATTTTTGTCTTCGTAAACTTTTTATTTTAATTGCGTGTAATCTGTTAAAATATAGTTAACTTCTTGATTAAAAAAATCTTTTTTTTCGCATCTGAGTACACAAATAAAATACAAATATTAAAAATGTTTTTTAAAAACAATTATTTTTTTTAAAAATCGTTATTGAATATCTTGTTTCGGTAATGTAATCGCTTGCCAATCTTGTAACTACTTTTACTCAAATATGCTGTTAGATTGCGTCTCCTATATTGAATCAAAATTAAACAAGATAATAATTTATTGATGATAAATTTCACAAAATATTAAAACAGTGTACTATCATTGAGAACGCAGAACTTTACAGCGCTGTACAATTTCAGCGCTTTAAAATGTCTGAAATTGAGTGAAAATTTGATTACATAATTCTTTCGGTACTGGATGTAACCAAGGAAAATGTAATTACAATGTAAATGGGACTAAATTTATTTAGTAAATTTAATCTGTCATCTACTAAATCAATAGACAGTATTATTCTTCTATCCTCTTGTGTTACTTCATATGCAATGCGAAAAGAATGAAATGAGGTATATTAAATATGATTAAAGGGTACAATAGTTTTATATTCCAACGATTTATAAAAGATCATAAGAATTTTATAGGGTTATTACCAAAATCATAGTTTGAGATTTTGTCCATCTTGATTCCTTATCCATCTGGAATGAGAAAACTTTAATTTTTTTCAATAATTAATTCAAATTTACCAGCCAAAGTAGAATTCTCTTATACATAATTATTTTTCATAACATATAAATATATCCATACAGGTCTAATTGTGCATTTAATTATCATAAGAATGTAATCCATTTTTGAAAATGCTTTAAAGAAAAGCCTCACTAGCTGTTGACCTCATTCTAAGTGAGCAATCTGAAAGTAGAACATGGGAATGTGTTGGCTTGAAAGGGATATCAATAATAAAATAATATAATACTTTTTTGAATGACTATATTTATGAAAATTAATTACTAGGAAAGAAAGAAAAATACTGCCAACATTAAAAATTTTATATTTTAATCTCTAACAAGAAGGATGTTTTTTTACAAAAGCATCATGACAATGTCAAAGTATCTTATCTAAAGAAAAAAAATGAATAGTTACAGAAAAGCGATTAATTAAAACTAAAAGGGATTTGATTAAAACTAAAAGGGATTAGATTAAACTAAAAGGGTAAACCCTTTTAGTTTAATCTACAGATGCTATATGTTGAGTTATTTCTATAATTAAATTTTTCTAGAGAAATAAGCAGAATATACTAAATAAATAACTTACACTTATTTCCTTATACACAGACATAAACCAATATTCGCAAGTCTTTTACAAAAAATACAAATTTTTATGCTGGTCACCATTGAAACCCTCATAATAGTAAAGCTAGTTCATACAAATTGAAAGAAAATTGTAAAATTGAAAGCAATAAAAGCAGACGGGAAAGATACTTTCATCGGAATGAAGTCGTATGGATTTCCATTTTCCAACTATCTGTTTTTATAGAAAAGTGCGAGGCTAATACCACTACAACAATAGAACAAAACCTTTTCTTCGTCCTTTTCTCGCATAAAAAGAGAAAACTTCAAAACAATTTGGGTGAATATACGAATGAAATATCCAGCCTTTTTGATATCTTACACTTCAGTAGTTTTTCTCAAATCATATAAGTAGCGTTTCGTCAGGAAACTTTGAGACAGAAAAAGAAAAAGCTGACACTTTCATTAATGGAAATTTGTTGCTCTATTCTGGCCGAAGAAACAAAAATAATATAGCCATGGAAAATCCAGGATGATTTTTATTAGAATTTCACTTTTTATTTTTATCAAATAATAGTAAATTTCATTTAATCGCAATTTATACCTATGTGCGCTTTTAGACAAAGGTACTATTAAAATACTACATTTATATTATTTTGAATTTTCAGTTTTCTTCATTTCGCTTGAGGTTTTCAAAAAGATTTGAAAGCAACAAGTTGTTGAAACCTCAAAATGCGTAGGCAACAAATTGTCGATTTATCCCTTTTTCATTTTGGAGTCGGCTTTCACAGTAAAGCTTCTAAATTATCTATCGTCTGTTATTGTAGTTCTATTTTGGATTCGGCTTTCACAGTGGAAATCGCAGTGTTATTACAGAACTCGCATAAAGTTTTTCAAAAATAAACCCAAACTAGTTTAAATATTGTTTCTTTAATCGATAAAAATGTTCGTTCAGGAATAATATCCACTAATTAAAATATGGTTAAAAGAAAACAATGCAGAAGGTTGATACATTTATCTACAACTAAAATTACAACATGATTTCCAAATTATGCATTCTCTGAATTATTACGAATTGTCGTAATTAATTTAAGTCATTTAAACCGGCTTGAGACAAGCACGAGAGTATCTTATTACACACGTGTCGATATTTAAAATAACGGTGTTTTTTTTTCCATCTCAAAATCGGTGAAGCTCCAAAATTTTGTTTGTCCACTGGAAAAACTGAAAATGAAAGTTTAAAAAAATTATCATTATACACTGAAGTGACAAAAGTCATGGGATAGCAATATGCAAATATACAGATGGCAGTAGTATCGTAGCGAAAAAGTATAAATGCGCAGTTCGTTTTCCAGAGCTTTCATTTGTGTTCAAGTTATTCATGTCAACAGGTGTTTCGTGATTTATGACGGCACGACGAAAATTAACAGACTTTGAACGTGGAATGTTAGTTGGAGCTAGACGCATGGGTCATTCCATTGCGGATATCGTTAGTGAATTCAACATTCCGAGATCCACAGTATCAAGAGTGTGCCGAGAGTATCAAATTTCAGGCATCACATCCCATTATGGACAGCGCAGTGGGCGACCACCTGCACTTAACGACCGAGACCGCCGACGTCTGTGTAGAATGGTCAATATTAATAGACACGCAACACTTCGTCAAATAACTGCAGGAATCAATGTGGGACGTACGAGGGACGTGTCTGATAGGACTGTGCGGCGAAATTTGTCTTCTTTGGGCTATGACAGCAGAAGACCGACTCCAGTGCCTTTACTGACAGCACGACATCGCCTGCAGTGATTCTCCTGGGCTCATGAGCATATCGACTGGTCCCTAGACCAGTGGAAAACCGTTGAGTGGTCAGATGAGTCCCGATTTCAGTTGTTACGAGCTGATGGTAGAGTTCGAGTGTGGCGCAGACCCCACGAAGCCATGGACCCAAACTGTCAGCAAGGCACTATTCAAGCTGGTTGTGGCTGCATAATGGAGTGGGCTGTTTTTACATGGCATGGACTCGGTCCTCTGGTGCAACTGAACCGATCATTGACTGGAAATGGTTATGTTCAGCTGCTTGCAGATCACTTGCAGCCATTAATTGACTTCACGTACCCACACAATGATGGGATTTTTATGGATGACAATGCGACATGTCACCGGGCCAGAACTGTCCGCGATTGGTTTGAAGAACATTCCGGACAATTCCAGCGCATGATCTGGCCACCTAGATCGCCCGATATGTATCCCATCGAGCATTTATGGGATATCATCGAAAGGTCCGTTCGTGCCTAAACTCCTGCACCATCCACACTTTCACAATTATGGACGTCTATACAGACAGCATGGCTCAATATTCCTGCAGAGGACTTCCAACGACTTGTGGACTCCATGACACGTCGAGTTGTTGCACTTCGCCGGGCAAAAGGAGGATCGACTCGATATTAACAGTCATCCCATGACTTTTGTCACTTCTGTGTATATATATACAGAGAGAGAAAGAGAGAGGGGGGGAAATAGAGAAGTCTCGTGATTAATTCAAACCTAGTTTAAACTGATTAATGGCTTAAATTAATTAAGAGAAATAAAAAATAATAATGTTCTCACATGATAACTTGAAATTTGCGAATGTAGATTCCATTTTTACTGTTAATATTGTTTAACTGATAGCCATTATAAGAATACTTGTAAAATATATTTTAATCCTCACTTATGTGTAAAATTTATTGCTTTCATGCTTTCTCGTATTCACATCATAGATAAAATGTTGTTTTTCGTAGAAAACTTAAGATTCATTTTAGCCTGAGACCGTGTTTGTTGGCGAACAGATAGTTAAAAAAAGACTCGGGCAATACGGGTAAAATTGTGGTACATGAACTAATTTTTTTTTATATTCGTAAGATTTTGAACGAAATCCATTCAAAGAAAAAGTTTTTATCTGTTTGTTTAAATACAAATACTCGAAAACACTAGCTTTAATACTGGATAATTTCTAAACGTAAGAGCAAGATAGATAACGCTGGTGGTACATCGATTTGTCTTTTAAAATGTTCTTATAAAAATTTGAATCAGATGTGTGAAAAGGTTAACCGTCTATCAGTCTGTACTTTCGTATGTACGTCAACTCAATAACCCATGGATGCAATGAAATTAATTAATTAAATTCAGTACATAATCCTGTCACTACTGCTATACTTACGTGTTGAATTTGATTAAAAATAGTAGGTAAAAAATGTTCAAAATACATATTCTCTAAATAAATTAAATTTAAATTCTATATGCACAACAAACATCTACATTTCGTAAATATTCTTCGTAAATATTATTCATGGTTTTCGCTGTCAGTAATTAAAATAAGTTTAGTCAATAGTTTTTAAATTTCCGATAATCGCACTTACATAATATTTTATATTAAATTCCCGATCGACTAAAAAGTTTTAGCACATTGGCATCCTATAAAATTTTGCTTGTTATTTTCTACTGAGGATGAGGAAACATTATATAACGTCAAATAATTTTTAAAATAAGTTTTAAATTATTTTGAAAGTTACGAAATATACAATATTTTTCTAGAGCAATTACAAGTATTTTATCGAAAATAATTTACAAACAATGATTATTTCAATTTTGTGAAAATATTATAACGCTGCATGAGTTAATTCTTTTGTTCAGCTATACAAAACACCTATCTATATTCTATTGTATATGCACTTTTCATATTCGAATTACTTTAATGCACATTACAAAATGTTTTTTTTATTTGTGTGTTAAATATGTTTTCTCTAATAAATGTTGTTCTCAATTACTCCTATAAAATACATTAGTATTTTTTAAAAACTTTTAATAAAATAAATAAAAGTGTTACAAAAGTCAGCTTCAGAACAATAATTTTTGGAAAAATTTTAAGTAGCATAGCAACTGTTTAAACGCAATTTCTTAACTGATGGTCAACAGAGCAAATTAATATTAGGTATCATTTTATTAAAAACACTTTATTGTTTGATTTTCCCGAATGTTCTAGTTTATTTGTATCTTACTTACTCGTGTAATATTTTCAGTAAGGCCACAAAAACAAATAACAAATAGATAATACATTTATCGCTTCCTAATTCTTTGATTTTGCATCGTAAATCGAAAACTATACGTACTTCCGAAAATGCCCATTATCCCCTTAATACTGCTATCGGTGCAATTTGTAGAAAATCATAGATTTACTTGTAATTAAGTTCTTAGTGGAGCACTTTATCTGTATTTGCACTTCACTAAGATTAAAGCGCTCTTGACCAGAGATCGAAATAGGTAAGCTTCAAGTGTATTCATGACTGCTTACCAAAGCAAATTTGGCTTTATCTGACGCTGGAGCCTTTTGCCTTATAGTTTCTGTAGTTAGCATCCGAAGTTCTAAAGAGGCCTACGTTGAGCAAAGATGCATTCTATTATTTTGAATACTTTTTGATAGAGAATGTTAAAACATATGCATGAATAGGACTGCAACTTTAAATTTAGAAACATAAATTTACATATAATTTTAAGTATACTTCATCTATTTATTAGTAAGATAAACTATAAATGGAATAGGTGCTTTAATTTATATGAATAAATTTAACTAAACAATTTTAATGTTTAATAATAAGTTAATGAATAATTTAAATTTATTTTGAAACATCAGTTTTTTCTATAACCATTTCGTATTTTCAAAATATATTTCTTAGCTTTATTTTTTATTTCAGCAAAATCCGATATTTTTACATCAAATTTCATTTGTTTCATTTAAATTAATCTTTATTTTTACTGTAATGTAAACGGCTGCTCAATAACTAAATGCAATTATATCAAAATTAATATCGATATTTTAACTGCATTATTTATCATTTAAGATTTTTCCACACTAGTTTTATGGTAATATAAGTAGATGCAAGACAAAAACAACCTTTATTTTTGAATTGCAATTAATGAAATTTGAAAATCAATTACAATAGGAAGAAAATCAATTTTACGCTAAATGTAAGAATATATCCATGATTATTTAATATTTTTTCAAAACATGGGAAGAATACGCAAGAAGAAAACATTAATTTTTTTTAAAAAATCGCGTAATTCCATTTATAGTAACAACTTGAATTAATAATGCGGACAAATTTGTTTGAGCATGTCTATGCAATAAAATACCTTAGCTTTCATTTACCACGTAAAATTGAATTTTCAATATTCTTTCATAGAGGATAGCAATAGAAATATGAGATGTTAATTAAATAAGTCTATTATTCAGCAATAAATAGTACAGGATATTTCATGGCTATATATCTTTTATTCTTACGAAACTATTAACGAAATATTTATCTCTACTTTGCAAGGAATACTGATTGAATTCCTTAAAATGATCAGAGCATACTTGCAGTTCATTACATTTTAAGAGAAGATAAAACTCCGAACAAGGTTTATGTTCGAAAGATTGCTTTCCAAACAAAGAATTTTCCCGTTAACAAAATACTCAGATCTGAGGTTAATTAAGAACTGGAAAAGTATCGGTTTTCGGTGCTGAGAAAGATTAATTACTTAAATGAAGAATAAGATACTGTAAGAGAACACAAACTATTTTTCTCGAGTTTTCATTAAAGGCACTATCCCATGACTAAAGTATAATACAATATTTTTGTTCGTTTAAAGAGATTCTTTGAAAAAAAAATGCGTAAAAGCATCAAAAATATATTTAGAGGAAAACATTTTCACTTTTATGGGATTCCAAATGTTTATTAAGAAGAAGTGGACATGCATTAATCGTAAAATGATTTATTTTAACATTGGATTAACATGATTGATTTTAACTAAAGAATTAATTAACTAGTTCCAAAGTGTTGCCCAATTTCGGCAATAATAATTTTTTAGACATAAACGTTGCATATCAGATAAATTTTCACCTGTTCTTCATCATCCTCAATTTTCAGACAATTAAAAAAAAAGCATCACTTCTCTGTACCTTTCCTGTGGTGTAAAACCTTCCCAGAATACTGTAGTTATAACGACTGCATCAATTTCATCATTTTCTAAATCATAAGAAAGTTCATGATATCTAGATATAAGAGTTGCCTGCCCTTTACCATCCACCACTTTTGTGAGAAATCTCATAACTCTATTCTACTCCACATTATATATGAGGAAAACATTTACAGCGTTTCCCGTCTTAGAGAGAATCCAAACTTAGTACCAGTTTCTTTAATTATTATTTGATACGAAATTGAATGACTCCTTAATATCACATCTATGACCAGATTTTCCCCCGTCTTCAATTTCCTAGAGATATCGCAAAAAAATCAAGATATTATCCACAGTATAACGACAAGTTATACTGGGTATTAACAACATGTTTTACTTACTTTCCAAGTCTAAATATGCTTGCGGTGATTTAAAAGTTACTTTGTGTCAGTTACGTTAATTTTTATTTGATGAGAAAGAGAATGACCCCTAAATATGTAATCTGTGATCAGGTATCCCCATTCCGAGAGATATCCATCTTCCACTTCACCAGAAATATTGCAAAATATCATGATATTTCTTCAGTATTAGCAACAAGTTAAACTTTTCGCAGGTTATAGGCTTTCGTCAGTTAATTCCACCACTTTCTAAGAATACTAAACATTCAGAATGTACTTTGGTTCTTATTCAAATCCAATTTAAAACTTTTGTACTTACTTTAATTGTGGTAAGATGAAGTTGATAAACGTCGGCTGACGTGACTAATATAATACTATTAATTAATGAATACGAAAGGTGAACAACTGTTTTCCGAAGTGGATTGCATGGTATAAAATTAATAAAAGCAGGAGTTTTACTATATAACAGCAATTACAGACAGAAAATTATTTCAAAGAAGCACGCATACAACTTGCACCAGTAAAATCGTATTATTTTATCGTTTCATCTTACATTATATATATATATATATATATATATATATATATATATATATATATTCACCAAATGTGTTGCTAAGCGGAAAACTCGAGAACTGCTAGACCCATTCGGCTAATTTTTTATTTCATATTTTCTTTAAGGCATAAGGAAGGTTCTTAAGGAAAGGAAAAACGTAAAAATTGCGAGGAAAATATTAAAAATACCACCTGTCTTTTCCCATAAAATAACAACAACAACAAAAAAACTTATAACATCTACCAGAGCTGTCTGTAAAACGGTCTTTCTTACTATGAGATCCACTGCACTGGAAAACATTACAAATTAGTAACAGTATATATACAGGGTGGTGCCGAAATTGACCGATAAATTCAGAGGGGGGATAGTAGGCATCGGGAGGATAAAGAATCGCCATACAACATGGGACCCCAAACGCCGTTTAGGGGGCGAAAATCTTTAGCTTCGTACTTTATGTAGTTTGTGGTGCCCAGATTTCCTTATCTATATAAATAAAAATGAATCGTGTGTGCTAAGCAAATGTGTTGCTAAGCGCAAAATTAGAAAACGGCTCAACCAATTCCGCTAATTTTTGTTTTCATATTTTTGTTACGGCATAAGAAAGGCTCTTATGGATAGAAAGAACACCACATTTCTTTTCCCATAGAAACCACAGAGTAAATTAAAACATCCGTCCCCAGTTGTCAAACATTTGACGTCAAGCAAAACAAAACAATCGCTGCGTGTTCGAATTGTCTTTGGAATGACTTCAAATTGATTAGGATCTATAGGTATTAATCTATGCCTGAATAAAATAAAGTTTACAATGTGATCGAAACAATCATTCTTAAGCGAAAATGTAAGGAAGAAGATGTTTTGATATCTTGCATGCCAATGGTACCAACTTGAAGTACCATTTAAATTTAAACGACTGCAATTTCCAGTGCGGCTTGCTGTCAATATGATCATAAATAAATCCCTAGGTTAGTCTTTGAGTGTTTGTGGAATCAGTCTCAAAAACCCATGCTTCTCTCATGGACAGTTATATGTTGCCGGTTCAAAAGTTGGAAAACCGTCAGCTTTACTTGTTTACGGTACAGGTAATCAAAAAATATAGAGTATCATAAAGCATTCAATAAAAAATATCGCATTATAACTGAAACTTAAGAAAGATAAAACTTATTTTTATAAGTAATCGTAGTTTGTAATTGAGACTATATATATATATATATATATACACTGAAGTGACAAAAGTCATGGGATAGCAATATGCAAATATACAGATGGCAGTAGTATCGCAGCGAAAAAGTATAAATGCGCAGTTCGTTTTCCAAAGCTTTCATTTGTGTTCAAGATATTCATGTGAACAGGTTTTTCGTGATTTATGTCGGCACGACAAGAATTAACAGACTTTGAACGTGGAATGTTAGTTGGAGCTAGACGCATGGGTCATTCCATTGCGGATATCGTTAGTGAATTCAACATTCCGAGATACACAGTATCAAAAGTGTGCCGAGAGTATGAAATTTCAGGCATCACATCCCATCATGGACAGCGCAGTGGGCGACCACCTGCACTTAACGACCGAGACCGCCGACGTCTGTGTAGAATGGTCAATGTTAATAAACACGCAAAACTTCGTCAAATAACTGCAGGAATCAATGTGAGACGTACGAGGGACGTGTCCGATAGGACAGTGAGGCGAAATTTGTCTTCCTTGGGCTATGACAGCAGAAGACCGACTCGAGTGCCTTTACTGACAGCACGACATCGCCTGCAGTGACTCTCCTGGGCTCTTGAGCATATCGACTGGTCCCTAGACCAGTGGAAAACCATGGCGTGGTCAGGTGAGTCACGATTTCAGTTGTTACGAGCTGATGGTAGAGTTCGAGTGTGGCGCAGACCCCACGAAGCCATGGACCCAAACTGTCAGCAAGGCACTGTTCAAGCTGGTGGTGGCTGCATAATGGTGTGGGCTGTTTTTATATGGCATGGACTCGGTCCTCTGGTGCAACTGAACATGTCATTGACTGGAAATGATTATGTTCAGCTGCTTGCAGATCACTTGCAGCCATTCATGGACTTCACGTACCCACACAACGATGGGATTTTTATGGATGACAATGCGCCATGTCACCGGTCCAGAACTGTTCGCGAGTGGTTTGAAGAACATTCCGGACAATTCCAGCGCATGATCTGGCCACCTAGATCGCCCGATATGTATCCCATCGAGCATTTATGGGACATCATCGAAAGGTCTGTTCGTGCCCCAACTCCTGCACCATCCACACTTTCACCTGCACCATCCGCACCATCCACACGGACGTCTATACAGACAGCATGGCTCAATATTCCTGCAGAGGACTTCCAACGACTTGTGGACTCCATGACACGTCGAGTTGTTGCACTTCGCCGGGCAAAAGGAGGACCGACACGATATTAACAGTCATCCCATGACTTTTGTCACTTCAGTGTGTATATATATATATATATATATATATATATATATATATATATATATATCCAATTGTACAAAATTACTCCTTTATAAATATTAGTAAAGTAAAATAAGTGGTTTGTTCTTTTTTTGTGCCGACGTAATTCACCTATTCTACAAGAATTAGTAATTTATAATAAAAAACAAACCATGATTTTTCTTATTATTTTGAAAAATTTAGAGCAATTGAAACTGTCAGTTTCCGAAAGAAATATTTATGAACAAAATTCAGCACCTCCGCAATCATAGATAATAAAATGCCTGAAAGAAGTTATTTGATACAAAAATCGATATTCATATGTTATATGAATGTTTTGAAAAATATTTAGTTATTGTTATCTTTAAGCAAATTAAAAATCCAAGGAATGAAAACTCATCGAGTTTAGAACTAACTTTTGAAGCAACTGAATTTAACTTTTCACAAAGATTTATATTTATAATTGTGATGTAAAATATTTTGGCTTTTCTTCCGTGTTCTGTGCGTCCCGGATTCGAATCCCGGTTAGGGCATTGTTCTGCTTCTGTGTTCTATCTGTGAGGTGCGTGAATGTGTAGCCCTAAAAAAAGGGTTTGTACAAGCGAATGTGGCACGTGAAGTAGCTAAATCGTATTTTTGCCCTAGTTGGCGTTACTGAAAAACATTTCGGCTTAAATCGCTCAGGGCGGGCCTGTAAAGTGCCATAAGTAGCAACAAAAACAGTTTTTCCTAACAAGAAGAATTTTTTTTCCTCTTTAGCATTTCTCGGAAGTTAAGAATCTAAACAGTAGAGAACTTTCTTTTCCTGGCGATCTTGCTGCTAGGATACATAAGGATTTCATTTTCCTTATGGAATAATCTGTCTGCCTTATGATTAAGTTCCTAAATATCTTCCTCCTTCTTCCTAGGGAATGTTGAAATTCTTCCTTACTTTCTTTTATATGAAAAGGAAAAGTTTATTGTTTGGAAAAAGAAGAGTAGGTAAGCGCAAAAGGAAGAGGGATTTTATACAATAATTCGAACAAGTCAAAATGCACTTTTCTAATTTTTTGCTAAAATCCAAAATTTATAGACTACTTGAAGATTTATTCCTCCAAAATCTAAGAGCTATTACTGCGGATTACATTCTGATGAATTTAGGGAATTAAAGCATTTCTTATTTAACCGGACTGAACTCAATACTTCATTTCAACAATATTAAATTTAGAATAGTTAGATCATTTAGTCATAATGCTATACATAAATATAAAATTAATAAGTTAATATGTGAATTTCCATCTCTCGCTTTATCATCGTAGTAATAGAAGATATATGTTTCTCTTATTTATTGTATGCAATATTTCAACTTCTACTAATCGCATTATACTTATAATCCTATGGGATATTTCAGCTAAGCCTAGTTATTTATACCGTCGAAGCTCATGATGCTTCACTCATGCCATACATGCAAACGCGTGTTTGAATGCTAAATTGGGAGATCGATGTAAAGCCTGCAGTTTATATATTTTTTTTTGTCAAGTTCAAACTTTGATACTTTAACCATTCAAGAAAGGCAAATGAAGAAAAAGAAGGTCTTCATACCTCTTGCCATTCATGCCCCACAGCGTCTTTAAGGAGCCGCATCGAAATACTTCCAAAATCTTGCCAGAAAACAATATGATAATTATAGCACAATTTCTGCTTCCTTACTGTCCACTTTGTCCAAAAGTAAATTTTTTGTCACTAACATTTAAAAATATTATAACTTTCTTGCTTTCTTGAGTTATTTTATCAATAAATTCTGAACTGCTGAATTTGGGCAAGTGAACGTCTTACTCGTATCCAATATATGTGTATTTGCTCCTTGCAGTTGAAGATTCAAGTTATTTAATTTCTCGAATATGTCGACCATGTAGCTCAATTTCATCACAAATAAACTATCGCGAAAATTCTCAGTTTCCGGTCTGTTTTCCTCTTCTAGGAAAACGGCGATTTCTTCTCTTAATTTATAAACACGTTGCAAAAATTTCCCTCGTGATAACCATCTTGCCTTGCAATAAAATAGTAACTCTGAATGTATTGCACCCATATCTTTACAAAGTGTGGAAAAGATTCTTGATTTCAGGGGTCTCATTTTTATATAATTTACTACGGTTACAACCGTAGTTAACACAATATTTAAACCAGGACTCATTTCTTTCTAAGCCAAAGATTCTCTGTGGATCATGCAATGTGTCTAGACGTACTGTGGCGATTTTTGTCTCACAAGTGCTTGAATACTTTGGAATCTTCTGGACATAGAACGAGCATCATTGGTGCATATTCTGACGCAATTTTTCCATTCTATGTTTACCTCGTTCATAAAATCATTTAAGATAGCAAATAATGCGAGTGTTGTTGCTTTGAGTTCTATTGGTTTGCATAAAAGTAATTCTTCTGCTACTGGCAAATCATCACAAAATCTAACATAGGCAGTGAAATGAGCATCTTTATTACTATCTGTTGCCTCATCGAGTTGTATTGAAAATAATTTGTCACGCAATTTTGACAAAAGCTGGTACTCTACATCTAGCTATATCAGCAATTCGACGGGCAACAGTATCATTTGAAAGAGGTATATACTGCAATTGTTTTGCAAAATTATCTCCAAACACAATTTCTACAGTCTCAATTGCGGCTGGCAAAATAAGCTCTTCACCAATGGTGTGAGGCTTTTTACATCTGGCTATTTTATATGAAACTTTGTAAGAGGCAATTAAAGCTTTTTCATTCATAGACAAAAAAAAATTAAAACAATGATTTTTGCTTTTCATATGATTTTAATTTCAATTCGAAGAATTCTCTGGTTGTATTTACGTAATCACTATGAAGCGTTTCCAAATGTCGTGTAAGGTTATATTAGGTTTCATGCTGTCTGTGGGCAACAGTTTTGAGCAAATGATACACAGTGGCTTTTTTTCTTCATTTACTTCAGTACTAGTGAACCCAAAATTTAAGTATTGTTGAGAATATTTTCTTGATTTTATTTTCGGAATCACACTTGTCTGTGTACTTGTTGATGCTTGCCTATCGTCTAATGCTCGTTTAAAAATTTATCCATGATTCTGCATAAGTCTGCTGCCGTGAATATTTAATATGGTTAATTGCAATTACACGAAAATATAATATAACAATCACATTCAGAATAGATTCAATAGCGATAGAAGGACCGACTCGAATGAGATTGTCTGGAATTGAAATTAGTGTCATAGAACTTTCTCCTTCTCCCTATGAGAAAACATTTGTTCACATCTGCGCACGCTCTTAACTTAACTTTTAAGCTGACCAGACAAATTCCAGACAAATTGAAACTTCTCGTGAAACCGTGAGAATGCCTGACATTGCGGGACGCAAGAGCAATAAAAAGACATAGGATTCTTGTTTTTTCAAGGATGAGGATCGGTGTTGCAAAATGTCAATGAATTTCAGTATTCTTGGTAATTTGTAAGGTTTAAAATTTAAGTTGTAGTGTAGGTTTAGCTCCAAAATACTCAAAATACATTATTATTGTATAAATTATATTGTATGCGGTGGGGAGGGGGGCGATGAAAATTATGATTGAAAATTCTGCCGTGAATTCTAAAAGGTTGAGAAACACTGAGTTAAAGTATTACACAAAATTACAAAATATTCATATATGAGCATTTAATATTGTAATTTGTTATGAACTATTAATTTTTATTTCTGTAACTCACAACGTATTAACAAAGATTCATGAAATAAAAATTATTTCTAATTTGGGTGAAATCTGATACAAATTTTATCATCTTATGAGTAATTACGTTTTATCACTATAGTTCATTTATGCTTGAATTAGGTAGCAGAATTAATTTATTATCATCATTTTCGAAATTTCCTGTGTTAATCCTAGATTTATCTTATTAAATTATTTACTAGTAGAAAACTTTCCAAAGAAACAGGAATATGCCTTCTTTGTTTTTTGAGTAATTGAATTTTAAAAATTATTTATTTTGAAATTTAATATCATAGATGCGATTATACGTCTCTTTTCATTAAATTCGAACCAAAGAAAAAGAAAAATATACCATTTTGTCCTGGGACTTTAATGTCATAAGATCACAAATTCAGAATTTATATCTATTAAAATATAAAATGGCAAAACAGTCTTTATAGGCATTAAATCAGCTGCAGTAATTTACATTTCCTTATGTAATTGTGTCTAGAAAGTTCTTAAAGGGAGATGTCATTTCCTCTTTCTTCCGCAACATTAGACGCTTATTCAAAGAGTATGATATCTGTTTGTTTTTTAGCATTGTTGTAATTGTTGATACAGATTTTTAGAAGAGAATTTTTTACCTTGCAACCACCATCCTACGTATCAGAAGCCGAGGGGAAACCGCGGGATTTCAAGTACCGTTGATGAAGTATTCTTGCATTTCCCATTCTAGATCCCAAAAAATAAGGGGTTTTTTTTTTTGCTTGTGCTCATTTTAAATTAAATGAGTTTCATCCTTCATAATGAGATTATGAATTCCATCCTGTTGCTCTGATAATTGTTTGTTCTAACTAATTTCTGTGTTCAAACACGAATGCGATTCGACAAATCGTATCAATAAGATCGACGACATCTGTTACTTAAAGTGAATTGCTTGAATATTATTTGATTTAATAGTGGTCGTCCAAAAATACGCATATCAGCTTTTCTTGTTATATTTTTTTAAATATTTTTAAATTTTAGATATACTTAATCAGTAGGAAGTTTTGAAAATATTAATGAAAAAAAAAAAAATGCGCATCATGTACAAGGCATTTGAGTCTTTAAATCTTCTAGAAGAATTCTCAAAAGTTATAATCGTCTCATCCCTAAGCGTCTTATGTTTCTGTAGGGCTGAAACTTTAACTAAAATGAATATTAACAGCAGTATTTCTATGGTAAATTTCAAAATTCTAAAACAGTTTTTAAAAAATATTGAAAATAGTGAGTTTTTTATTATATTATTAACAAAAATTGTTTATATTTATGTCCTTATTCTTAAAAAAGTCTTTAGCATATTAAATTAAAGAAAAAACAAACAGAAAGGAATATCAGCTGCTGCATTTTAGTTTAATTGTTAATTTACTTAAGTATCGGATATATAATGAAACTTCGCATTTTTTTAAAAAATTCATTTTTATTTTTTAAGATGATACTTTATCGAATCAATATCAATGAAGTAAAAATAATACGATTTTTTTTTCAATAGTTTCAAAATTATATATTTGTTTGTACTGCAATATCTATATCTCTTCGTGGCCTATCAGACCGATTTTTTTAATTATATTATTTTTACAATAGTTTAACTGATTAATCAAGAATTTAATATATTTTATTGCAAATGGTAATTATTTTTTCTAATATAATTTGCAAAAAATTAATTTATCACTCACTGAATTAATATTCACTTTGTTAGTCCTCACCACTAAGAAGTTACTTTAGAATTTAAAGTATACAGAAAATCAGATTTCACGCCAAAATTTTAAACATGAATCAATTTCAATCAAAAATAAATCTAAAAAAATTCTTTTGTACTAAACTACATGTAAAACCGATTAAGCTCGATTTCAAAAGCATTATTTGCATTAAATAGATAGCTTCAAATATTTAATTTATTAGAAAGAAAGAAAATTCTACACGCATTCATCTTGAAAAACTACATTAATTTTGCTTCAGTTTTTTTTAAATCACTCATCACTTTTCATTTATGGAGTTGTCTACTATTGCTGCAAATCCCTCAAAATTAAATTTCAGTTTGTCCTGAAATTTAGACCTCACTTTTCATATTTTCTTTCTGAATGAAGAGAACGGCTTGTTAATTAATAGGAAGAATATTTTTATTTTAAAATTCCTTTGAAAAAAGGAATTAAAAAGAGACATTCTTTTAATCACACTGAAATATGATTATCAGACAACAAGTTAATTGGAGAAATTCCTTTACACAAAAAAATGCATTAATTCAGCAAATTTTTGTTTATGCAGTTTGCTTCGAAAAGAATATTTCAAAGCATCTCCAGTTAGTCGAGATTTAGTTGTTGATTTTATAAAACTTTCATCAGTCACTATCGTTGGAAATAATTATAGAAATGCACAACTTTTTGTCGAAGTAATGATATTTTTATTGTGATGGCGAAATGTGAAAAAATAATTACATAATAGACAGCTCATACGAAAAGTTACCGATCAAAACAGACATAGTTAATTGTAAGTCTTGTCTGTTATGAACATTATTTTTAATCAAAAATTAAACCCAAGAAATGAAGCTATAGTATTTTAATATGGTAAATTAATGTTAAGAAATATATTCGAACACTTCTTTTTATACTTTTAATTTTCTTTATTCTGTAGATGACGAAAAAGAATAACCAAAAAAATTGTGAACTTATTGTTTTGGTTGCATTGCATTTATTGTAATATTCCTAATATAATAAAAGAGTAACTAAGTAATTAATATATTGCATTCCTTATTTATTCACTTATTTAGGAGATAAAAATAAAGGTATCGGAAAGAAAAAAAAACCCAGTTAAATCTTTTTCAGGCTTTCTGTTTTTTTAAAATTGATATATCATTGTGAATGCTTCTAATGAATAATATTTCTTGAAAATTTAGGGATCAAAAGTTTAAAACTTCTTCAATGCTCAGATTCTCGAAACTTTCTGAATTAAGATGGACGATTTCTGTGAAATCGGATTGCAAAGTGCCTAATTTTCTTTAAATAAGTGTGAGCTCAGGTTTCTCATAAGAAACACAAATCAAAATACAATAAATAAGATGTAGACGTTTCATCGAAATAAACTTCCTCAAGGACATACCACAGGAGGTATAGACTGAGCTTGCATTAACTACTGAAGCACTTTTTAAAAAAGAACTAATAATATTTCAGATTTTGGCAGGATCAGAATAAAATACAGTAAAAGCTCCTTATTCGCGCTTCCTTCATTCGCTTTTTCACTATTCGCGGATTTAAAAATTGCGACCCAATTCCTATATTCGCGGCTAAAAATTTGTCTATTCGCGGATCCATTAAGTACATACATCATAATAAAAGGATTCCAATAGCTATCCAACCCAATATCCTTTGTAAATGCCTTCAAATGGACTAATGAAAAAGTAAAATAGATCTTATTACAACTTTGCCTAAAGTATGTTCTTAAATACAAACTGCAAACATAGCTGAAATCGCGAATCGGGTTCGAACAGATATAATCATGTGACATTGAGGAGTTGCTTGAATCGAAAGATGAAGATCTGACTGAAACCGACTTGGAGGAAATGTTAAATTCACAGCCCATTGAAGAAGAGGCTTCAACATGTACTGGAAACATGACATTTAATTTGAAAAATCTTAATGAAGGTTTAAGAATGGCAAATGAGCTTTGCGATTTCTTTATGAACATTGATTCGTCTACGGAACGAAGTCTTATTTTTAAGAGGCAAGCTGCTAATGCGACTGCTGCATATCAGTCTGAAGGAGCTGGAAGGAGCTTTTAAAAACTGCCAAGCAAGAGAAAATTACTAAATTCTTCAAACCATTTCCTAAACCTTAAGATAATTAATCAAAATGTCCAAAAAATTCACTTAAATTGATTTTTTATATATTTGTTTTTTTTATTTTGTCACCTAGGAACGTATTCCCTATAATCCCATATAAATTACCATTCCGTATTCACTGTTTCTGTATTCGTGGCATATTTATGGAACATATACCCAGCGAATAAAGAACTTTTACTGTACTGAAAATTAAATCGCAATATTTTTTATTTATACAGAAACTGAAAGATAAAACGGAGTAATGCTTTTAAGAAACATATAATGAGTGAAAAGAGGGCATAAAAATGTCTTTTTCAAATCTTCATTCACCTTAGTAAGCGAAATTAGAAGTTTTGTTTTCCCTCAAAATTTTACGAAACGACTTTGCACATACCAAGCTAATTGAAATTCCTCTGAAGAAACTCGGTTTTTAAATTTTACGTTCTTCTAAATCACCTTTCTCTAACAATAAAATTAGGACCTCTGTTTTTTGAGAATACATGAGAACTTATAAATTGTTTGTAAAATAGACGCCATTTTTCCACATTTTTTGTCGGTTGTGGATATTTTTAGTTTAAATAAATGGAGTGATTATTTCCTTTCTGAGTTATTAATAATTACTATAATTACTTATAATTTGGTAATTAAGAGACATTATATTCCATAACAAAGTATATAAAGAGCATATAAATAAATCAAATTAATAGAAGTCTTGTTAATATTTTAAAGAAACACTAAACCATTCCAATTCAAGATATTGGGAAAGCAGTGCTTTTCAGTGGAAAAAAATCCACAATTTCAAAAAAAAGATTCAATACATATTTTAATACAGTGCTATGTTTTTCATTAAAAATTAATATCAGTAATGTCTTATTCGAAATTTTTTATGCTGAATTGGATATTTATGATACCAATGTTGGTAAAAGAGTTTTTTTTCTATTAAAAGGGCAGTTACATCAGAAAGCAAAGCGATCCTTATTTGAGATGGAATACAATAAAATGCCATTTTATATATTTATTCATATTTTTATATCTATATGAAAAATAAATAAATTGTTCATCTGAAATTTGATTTAAAATTAACATACACGACATACGAAAGTAAAGAAAATAATTTATTGAATGGACCAATTTTATCCAAAAATAAAATAATTATAAAAATACTTCAGAAGTATTGTAACCATTAGTAATTCAAGATAATAAACACTGGAGATAGTTATTTCTTATTTGATTTATTATTAAGTGTGCTGACAATACTTGAAAAATATGTAATAAAATACAGATTAAAATGCCTCACTAGATGCTTATAAAATTATTTAAATAGTTTATTAGTAAAAAATTAATTAATCAGTAATTTTATGATATTCAACGGAAACATTTAAATTTCACAATATGAAATTCGTAATTAAAAGGCCTTTTCTTCATGAAATAAAGTGCATTAAAGTTAGTTTCATATATTATTATTGTTCTCCTACGGCAAAAATCTACTAATTAATGAGATTAAAAATAAGAGAAACATAACTTGACATTCAACTAGGCAGATAATATCTCCTTTAGTCTTTCTATAATGCCAACAAGGTTTATTTCCTAGTCGTACTGTTCTTAATTTAATACTTATATTAAAAGATATTTTATAAATTAATTTAAATTTTTGTGTTTTTGTCTGATTAATATAGGATTAAGTGCACAATGCTTGAAAAACACTTTATTTTATTTAGGACTTTTTTTTAAAATATTGGCCAGTTTGGTTCTGAATTAATTGTGAATCAATAAGTAATAAGACAAACATTATAATAGAAAATGATTAATTTTTAATGTATTCTTAAAATTAATTTTTGATAAATTGAAAAATGTTTGAACATTTTGTATCTGAATGCATTAATAAAGCCATTTTCAAAGCGAGTTATTTTTTCACATGAACCTGAACAAATAATATTTCGGATTTTAATAGCAATCAGGAGCTTAAATAAATTATGATAGTATAAATTTATTTAAGCTCCTGATGCATGAAATTTTAATCGCATGTTCACAGATCGGTTAGAAATGTAGTACTATAAATGCCAATTTTTATTTGGAAATGTAGTACTATAAATGTCAACTGTTATACATGTTAAAAACATAAGATACAGAAAAAAATGTGACAAATCTAATGATTTTTAAAAATGAATTTTTATCTCTTTTTAAAATAATCTCTATAATTTATCTTAGTAGTTTTTTAATCAAAAATAGAATTTTTCTCAGAGTTAAGATAAACAAAAATCCTAAAATATGTTCAGTTTAATAAAGTGAAAAACTATTTATTATAGCGAAGTTCAGAGATGCATATTTGAAATGCAGGAACGTAGAAGGACGGAATTCAAACGCATCTACAAGAGGTTCCATATGTTATTTGATACTAGACAATCTTTTTCTTCCAAAGATGCTTATGGAATATATTCGGAGAGCGATTACATTCATGGTAAAAAGAAATCGAAATATATCCAAACGTGCTGCAAAATTCGATGGTATTTTATCTGTCAGTTGGATTTCGAATTATAGATGGAAAAAAGTTTTCAGTTCCAGATATGATTCGTGGCTGAATCTGAACAAATTAATGAAATATGGCTTGGCGCCTACATAGTATTTGCAGTCCTTCACTATTTCTTAAGAATTAAATTCACATGTTTAGCTGAAAGTTCTTAATTTCCTTTTATTTACTTATAGTTGGTAAACAGCCCGTTGCTGCCGCAGGAGAAATAATTTGGAAATATCGTTTGAAATTTAAAATAACTGTCTTGTTTAATTAGAAATGATGCAAATAATAATATTTATTTTCTTATCGGAAATGAATGCATTCATTGAAATTGATATATATAGGATAATATTAATTCTATTTTTTTAACTTTATTATTCCAGACTTTAGGGTCTGCAATACTTCTTTTTCCTCCTTCAGCAGAAATAAATAAGTGCAAGTGATACGTATTCAAAGTTTAATCGCAATCGGATGAGCGGTAAGGCAGAGCATAAGAGACATACAGACAAATATTCCTTTTTATTTATATAAATGAAAGAGGTGGTTAATCTAATACATTTTACAGAAGTAAAATAATAAAATATTCTAAAATATTCAATTAAAGAAATTAACCAATACTCCAATAAAATTCATATATCAAAACTTGTGGACACTTTTGAATATATATATATTTTTTTGTTAACAGATAACTTTTATATGCTAACAGAAAATGTTACATTTCACAAAATGCAAACTTTTAAATATCACGTTAAAGAGAATGTAATGATAAAATACAAAAAAAAAAAAAAAAAAAAAAAACCAAATTTCAAATATCTGCAATACAAAAAAAGTTATTCTTACTTCCAAATAAATAACAAATAAAGTCATGAATCGAGTTGTAATTTCTAACTTTGTTGTCAAATCTCTGTTCTTGTTCTGGAAACCAATCAAATGCTAATGACTGCTAGAAGAAGCTGTCATCATTTTTAAAGTTGGACCAAGCCATTATTGCGCGTTTTTCTTTAGAAAGAAGACCGTTTTTTATATAATCAAATTGAAAGTTAGAAATTTTGTTGAAATTTTTAATACATAGTTGGAATTTTTGTAAATAATTCTAATATTTAGTCAAGAGGCAATGGTATCAAATAAAGGAATAGATTGGGCACCTAGAAAGATAAGTAAGATTATTGTGTTACATGAATATGATCTTTCCGATGCTCAAATTGAAAGACAGGCGGATGGTTAATAGATTACATCTGCAGTCTCCAAAAGGTTTGGTTTACGACATCAGGAGATAAATTTAATAAAAAGCAAATCAGGAAAAAGTTTAAAAAGGTGCACCATGTATGTTGATAACTAAAGAATAAAAGAATTTGTCTCCAAGAATGAAGAAAGTCAGCAGGGGCCATCAGAAATCACCTGATTGATGCTATCGTTTCTATCAGTTTCAGAACAAACAGGGGAAGATTATTAGATACTGGATTAAGAGATAGAATTCCTTAAAAAATCCCTATCTCGATTTACAGCAGCGCATAAAAAGATTACAGTGGGCAAAGGAGTATATTAATTGGGCAGATGATCATTGGTCACAAGTTATACAGAGTGATTAAGCAAATATACCGTTATTCGGTAGTGAAAGAAAAAATATTTAAGACGTAGAATAGGCGAATAGTTACATCCTGACTTCATTCAGGCAACTATGAAGAACTCAGTGTTATGATTTGGCAGTAGATGGTAATTGTCTTCTTCATGTTATCGATGGGGCGTTAAATACAAGAAAATACATCGACACTATTCTACAGGCAAAACTTATGCTTTCCATTAGTAATCTCTTGACCAATAATAGATCAATTATTTTGTCAGAATAATAAAACTTTTTGCCACACAACAAAAATATCGAAAAAGGGGTGTAGTACAAAGAGTACTGAATTATTATTGTGGCCAGAAAACAGTCCTGACATCAAAAGTATTGAGAATTTATAGTACAGTTTGAAAACTTTAGTACATATGAAGCGTTCATCAAATAAAAGAGAATTAATTGAGGCTATAAACTTTTTCTGGCAAAAGAAGAGTTTGAAACTCTAATGAGATCAAAGAAACATTGGTGTGAAGCTCTAATAAAAAATAAAGACCACCCTACAAAATGCTGATAACTCACTGAAATCATCAGCATCTAATGTATGTAAATTACTGCCGCACGACCTTCTTTGTATTGCAAATATTTCATTTTTGACTTTTGTATTGAAATAAGCTTTAAATTCCCTTTAAAATGTTATGAAAGAGTTTGTAGTTTGGGGAATGTTACATTTTTTATAAATATACAAAGTTAAAAGACAAAAATTTTCAAAAATGTCCACAATTTTGGCCACCACACTATATTAAATTATTTTATTAAATATAATAAAATATTGCATGGAATTGCACTACATGGGCATGTCAATAGTTTTTAAAAATGTATCGCTTACAGAATTCGCAGAAAGGAAAAGCGTGTTAAATACTCGCTTGTGAAATGCATGAATGCATGTTGAAATTAACGGAACGAGACCAAAATTAATTTTGAAACAATGTTTGTTGATTAGACGCTAATGAACTACTTTTTTGAAAACTCAATTTATTAATAGTATTTTATTTGCTAAGATTTATTAAAAGATAAATAATATCTACAAATATTTTGTAATTGTTGGTTTTAAATAGATAATCGACATTGATCTTTGGAAAGCAATGAAACATTTTAAAAATAAATTTTAACTAATGTTACCACACAAATACATCATCAATCTCATTATTCCTTATCGAAATCAGAGAGTGATATTTTAGAAGAATCTTAAATAATTTTAGATAATAATTCATAGATCAAACTCAAGGCATTTATTGAGCGAAATATCTTGAATGTGTTTCAGTTTTTCAAAAGAAAAGCCACTGAAAGGAGTTTTCTATTTCTATTAATTTTTTTATCACTTTAAATGCATTTTGTTATTTTTTATTTTATTTTATTTTATTTATTATTTTTATATAGATTTCGCTACTTATATTCCGTTTACATATATAATAAATATATACGGCAGTTTGTATGAAGCTATTTAAATAATTTATATTTTTATCATTTGTTTTCTACATTAGAAAATAATGCCCAAAAGAACGGTAAAAAGTCCTTAATTTAAAGAATATTATTGATTAATTTACACTCTTCTTATTATCTAAAGATATTTGAAAAAGAAAGAGAAATAAGAATGTTGAATGTAATTTATTTTGAATTTAATATGAAAAAGATTTTCAGAAAATTCATTTTTAGATTTTTATTAATATTGAGTAGTGTACAATAGACGTTCAAAATAATTTCATTACAAAGACAATACCTTATTCAATCGACAGATCATGCATTTTATTTTCTATGATTATTAAAACGATACTGCCGTCATATAAAATAGACCTATTAATATTAACATTATTGCCAATTATCACATCTGTAAGATGATTATATTCATCTGTACACTACAGATACACAGTCACTTTCTTTGATAAGCACAACAGACTGTTGTGAATTCAATTGAAACATTTCATAATCACTAACAATGAATAAGTGAAATAAGTTCTAAAGGTTCTTTCAGTTATTGTTCTTCATTTAATTTTACATTTGTAAAAAAAAATAATCTAAAACTAAGAAAGAAAGGAAGGAAAGGATAATTATCTGCGTGTTGTAGCATTTATTGCCTTTAATAATGCATTACAACAAATAAGTGAATTATTTTTTATTAATGCTTCAATTGTAAATTAATTAAATCCGGATATATTTAGAGAAAAATCACAATGAAGAAAATCTTATTGCTTTATCTATGAACTAATTAGCACCCACTATTTCATCTTCAAACAATAGAAAGATTCTCCACTTCCAACAGCACCAACTCTTTGGGATTCTCTTTATTTACGATAAGAAGTCTGCTTTATAAGTTTTTTTTAATACTTTGAAAAGACTTTTCGCTGTGAGTGATTCCACTTTTTCTTAGATGTGTGGAAACTTCCATAGAAATATTTTGCAATTAATTTCATTCTTTTGAATTACTAACATACAATTACCAATTAAAAACTTGTTCTTTTTTTTTTCGATTTTTACGCATTTATTTCTCAAATTCACACTTTCAAATCATTTTTGAATTAGCAGATGAAGATTTTGTTGGTTTTTGCTGATTGATGATAAAATAAGCATTGTTTAGAAAGGGTTCTTAATTCAATAGGGAAAATTACTCAAAAATAATACTGTAAACCAATTCTTTTTGTACGAAAAGTTACATTTTAACATAGTTCATTTAACTCAAAGTTTCAAGATTATTTAAGTAATAATAAAATTGTACATTATTGAAGCATTTTTAGGTACTTGACTATAATAGAAGGCATTTCTAAAGGAAAAACAAATATCTTATCTTAGAATTGAAAATGAAAGCAAGTATTTCATAGTCTTTTTAAATATAACAATAAAAAAGATGATCCTCTAGTTTGACTTTACATGAAATCAAAAAGTTTTCATTCATCGTTAATGAGTTTCTTTGAAGGGGTCGAATAGATATCATATTATTTTCTTCACTAGATGTCTGTTAATCTCCATTTCATGATTATTTATCTATAAAGTTTACAAATGAATTAATTTTAGAGAAACTGTTTCATACTTACATTTTCATTCTTTATTAATATAATACAATTTCAAATAAATGCTTAGAACTAAACTCATGGAGTCAAAACTGTACAAAAATTGTATAAAATCATATTTTCTATATGCTGCATAAGTAATGAATATTATTATGCTTATAATAATTATAATAATTTGACTAGTATAATTATAAGCATATAAATAAGCATATTATTTATGCAAATAACGTATTTAGAGATTGGATTTTATTACAAAATATCCTTTAGAAACATACATAATAAGAATGCGAAAAATGAGAAAATCTTTTTTCATTATTTTAATTTTTCTCTGTTATATTAGTTAGACTTTTTTTATAATAAATATTCCGGTCAAAATATATTTAGACCTACGAGGGTCTAAAAGTTGTTAAACCGCTTGAGATAAGTAACAATAATGTTCATTTTTATTCAGAAAAGAAAATATTCCATTTCATATCAGACTGTTTATCAGCTACGACTAAAATTTCAATTGCAATGAGGGAATTTTTTTCTTTCATTTGTATCTCTAATTGTAAAATTTGTCAAGTTAAATTGACTTCTTATCAAGTAATAAGATTAGGCAAAATGGCATAAATATGCTTCAAAAGAAGCATTTATTGCAAGATATCTAATGTACCAATTCATCGTTGATATTCATTTTTATTAAGTAATGCCTTAATTTCCACTAATGTAAATTAGTACATAAAGTTAGAAATGAAAGGACTTAGTCAATTTGTTGAATTCATGAAAGAGAAACCAACCTAAAGTACAGAATTATTTTAGAAAGAAGCATTTTAAGAATGCTTTTCATGAAGCAAATAGGCCCCGCGATAAAAGCAAGATATTTCCTTTCTCATAGTAATTCACATTTAACTAGTAAAAATGAAATAAAAAAAGTGTAAGTGCGTTTAATGTAATGGGCTATGTTTCCAGAATTTTTGTGGAATATAGAGTTAACACTTTCGTTTTCCAGGGACCGAATGCAATTTGAAAGAAAGAAAAATGCCGCATTCGCTGAATACGAATTTAGAATTAAGTTGGAAGTATAATATAATAAAGAGAAAGGGCATGAAAGGGTCGAATTTAGAAATGACTTCACAGAAACAAATGTATTCTTAACATATTATAATACGCAAGGGAATTTTTCACATTCTGTGGTTGATGTTTAGAATAATGAATATACATAGCACAGTACAGAATGCCTGTTTACTTAAAAATGTATCTTCTGATATAGTTATATTACCTTCAATGAATACCTTTTTTCCTCCTTCGCCTGTCTTCCTCACAATAACGTTAGTTAATTTTAAACTACCAGCTCATACTTTGATTGCATGAGTAAAATGAATTATATCGTCGTAGGCAAGATTAAAATGAAGTGATAATATACAATGCATGGATTTGTAACTTTTTCTATTTTTTTAAAACATTTTTATAGCTGAATGGCTTTGTTCGACAAAATTACCGAAGTCCAATTAGCCCTGAAAAAATAAATAGCAATGTATCTTTTTTCCTGATTGGCCCTTATTGTTATTCACATTTTTCATAAATTGCATTTTACATTATATGCGGACAAAAATAAATATTGAGAAATATATGCTCTCGTTATTTTATACAAAAACTTAATGATAAATTTTTTACTTAAAAAAAACTAACTTACTACTAAACCTTTTGTTTCCAGTTCCTTCTTCGGAATAATTAATTAGTAGAAGAGCTTCTGCGTGCCAGAATAAGCGGAAGTTGATTTTGTCTATTTCGCTTCCGTTACCTCTGAGACTAAAAACAATTTCAATAAACTTCACAACATTGAGTTAGGATATCTAATAAACATTAGAGGTGAAATGAAAAAAAAATGCTTTTATAGATACCTGTCTATTTCTTTTGGGAGATGCATCTTAAACATGGAAATGAGAAATTATCATATAAACAAACAGTTTTTCCAGAAATGATATGATAATGGTATTGTACTGATACATTCCTGACGTAGGAATGTGCCTCTAATGGGAGATGTTAATAAATGTTAATAACTGCAACCACATTATCTGATCATTCAGGATGTGCATGTTTCATTAAGGTTGTGTTATGGTTTTTTCATTAATCTTCTTATCTTAACTTACGCCTGATCCAAATATTTTTTTATTTCACTTGCGCATTCTTCTTCAATGTAGATCAGCAACGTAAAGATATTAAATTGGAATTCGTTACAAAAGAAAGGAGTGAATATTTTCATCACAACTAAACCAAACAACATTATACACAGGCAAAAGGAATTCCTAATTTTAAATTAAAAGAAAAATAATGGAAAAATAGCAAATAAAACTTTTCGACACGAACAGAAGCACAATAAAATCATTAAAACAAGAGAAAAATTGAAAACAAAATCATTATCTGTTATTGCATCTCACCATTTGTAATGCCTTGAATTATTAGAAATGTTCTATTACAAAGAATAATCGGTAACAGAAAGTCACCAGTTAAACCATTTCAATAAATTGAATTAGATATTGTATTAACGCATTAGATGTTAAATGTCAAACATCGGAAGAAAACATCTTCAAAAAATAAGACTTATTTTGAAGGAAATAATTATAATTCAACTCATATCTAAGGCAAAGGTACGCAAGCTGTAATTTATGCAACATTCTTTCATCACATTTTTCGATTTAATACAAGTTCCTTCATAAATTTGAATCTAAGGGAATAGAAAAATAAAAATGGTTTGTCAATCTCTTATGTTTTATGAAGAAATGTTTTGTAATCTTCATCTTAAGTGGTATGATTTTTCCCCCAGAGCTCAAATTCTTTTAATTTTATATAAAATCTTGGGACAGTTTGAAATCGAGCCCACATCACTAAAGCTCTTTAAAGCTACCACGAGCTTTCTTAATGATATTAACTTATGCAAAAAGTAGTTATTTACACGTATCTACTTTTGTAATATTGTTGAATTAAACATTTCGTTAGATATGATGATATTTTCATGATAAAAATGCATTATATCTTAAAAGGTAAGGTTCATACGCGAAGATAAAATTAAAAAAAATTATTATTAAAATTTGAAAAAAAAATTTGGATCTAACCACGAATTTTATAAAGCTCAAAATTTATAGATAATATAACAATAATAATTATAAAATCCAAACCCCTTTTAATGGAACATAATTTTTTGCGTGTGTTAAGTATCATTATGCACCTAATCATAAGAACTTTTTAAATTTGTTCACGTGCCATAAAAAAATCGTAAAATTTACTATTTCTGTCAATTTTTTTTCTTACTCTTCAGAACTTTTTAGAGAATATATAAAAACTTTGTTCAAATGATGAAATGCTTTTGACCCCATTATGTCAAAGAAGTGATGCACACCTTTCATTGGGAAATAATAAAACATCTTTAGAATAATATAGATCCGGAAATAAATTTTTCCATAGAATTAATTGGACAAACTAGGTGATCTACATTAATCGTATCTAGTCTAATTATCTTAGTAACATTTGGAAGCGTCGAAGTATGCATTACCAAAGCGCGGAATTTCATTAGTTTTTTTCAACGTGTAATATATCAGTCGAAAAATTTATCTCAAAATGTGGTATTCCGCTATAAAGCAAATATTAGAGTTGAAAAAAGAAATATTAATTCCCGCAATTATGATGAATGGAGAAAGCAATGCTTCATTTCAATCGTAGGTAAACTGTACCACAATATCTTATGTCTTCTATTTATGCATTATGTCGGACATCTAGATGAATATCATCAGAACACAGAATTATTCGTCAATCTAATCATCTCAAACCTTTTTTGGAGAATTATCTCGAATTGATATTCAGTTTATCTCGTAAGTTGAACATTAGTAACCTACTAATAACTTCTCCTATTTGAATTAATATTAAGTAGAATATTCCAATAAAATATGGATTAATCAGACAGTGTTGTTGGGAAAGGATAAATATGTTAAATTTTGAAAGTTATGTTTTCATTTACTATTTAACTCCGTTTATACCATTGTTGAAATAGTTTCAAAATAAAGCGTTTAAAAATATGAGGAATATCTTAAATTTCGGAAATTATGAAAACACGTAATTTTTACTTTATTGATTACTTTTAGATTCAGATTTATGCTTTGTATTCCGATAAATGCAGTTGTATGCACTATTTTAGCCTTTATAAATAACTAGAATGATTTATTTATATTCTCAGAAATTTTAAGTTTGTAAAGATAATTCCTCTATTAATGGTCTTTCTTCGAAGATGAAAAGACTATTAATGTTTACTGGAAGTTAATAAAGCTGATTACCAAAATTAAATTAGAGGGTCCAAAGTAAGTGACTCCAAATCCATTAATTAATTAGTAAGAGTCATCTTGAATATAATGTACGTTAAATGAATTATCACCATCTTAAAACTTTCAAAGACTTATTCATTATCTTTCATTAGATTATTTTGTATTCTTCGCTGAGATAAACTGAATATAATTATAAATATTAACATATTTCTTATTAATGAACAAAAATTATACGTGAAGTATATCTTCATAATAATATGACTTTCATAATAATGTCTTCATAATTATAAACTAGATAAACAATAACTAAATAAACCATATTTAGACTAGGAAGCAGTCTAAATCTGCTAAAGTTAAAAAAATTAAATATAAAATAATCAAAATCTAGAAATACCGTAAAAGATCGAATAACAATTTGTTAACATTTTTAACCCCGCTGTTCTGTTCGTATTTATTTCACGAATGTAGCGTTCGGAATCAATATGACCCGACCTTTCTTGCACTAATTCACAGGTGCCGTCAAAGAAATGATTTCAGCAATAATAATATACATTTAAAAATAGATCTACTAATATAAATCATTTATAAAAATAACAAAAAATATTTGAAATTGAACAGAAAATAATAACAGAAACATATACGAAATTAAAGCTTATTTTTAATATAATGTGAGTTCAGGATATTGTTTTCGCTTGAGGTTTCTTGACAATCAAAATGTAAATTCAGCAAATTGTTAAAGCCTCAAAATGTAAAGGCAATAAATTGTTGAAACTTAAAAGGCGTTAATTGGCGATTTATCCCTTTTTATCGTGTGAGAATGTATTGTTTTCGCTTGAGGTTTTTGAAATTTCGAAATGTAAAGGCAACAAACGTTGAAGCCCCAAAACACGTAGGCAACAAATTAGCTATTTATCCTTTTTAACAATTTGAATAATAATATTTCTGAGATTTGGAAATGTGATTCTTGTTATTGTAGCATGGCATATTAGTTTTGTTGTCATTGCTCGACGGACAGAGCTTGCATCGCCCACATTTGACACAATATGTAGTATACTCAGCAGATTCCAATGGCACGTTTTCCCTTTTTTTCTGTATTCACTATATTTATCGAGTCCTCATTTCTTGGTAGGTGTGACCGTGCTTTAATGCATGGAAAAATGAATGAATTTCCTAGTTATTCCAAAAATAGGCTTCGTTTAGAGAATTTATTTTTGAAGCAATATTTTTATTCGGATTATATAATTTTGGTAGAATTCCTATCCATTTTTTCCAAGATATCTCACACTGCAGTTAAATTATCCAAATTTCTTTTTTCTTGATGATTTTATTTATTATTAACCTTCCAGCGGGCGCGGCCGTCATACCAACATGAAAGGTCGCACGTATTTCCCACATACGCTATATTAAAATGCAAGCGTAACTATTAAAATTATATTGCAAATGGCTTAGGATTAATAACTACAATTACTTTAAACATTTTTTACTTAAAAGAGAAATAAGCAGAAATAATATAAACATAGATTGCAATAACAATATAAATGAAATTGTCGATATTTTGACAGAATAAGTTGCATATAAAACATTGAAGAGCAAAAAATAATACATAATTTATGTATGAAAGGAAAAGTAATTGACATCTAGATATTTAAAAGAAGAAAATCGTTTCATTTTTATTTCATTGCAGCGTTGCAATTTGAGTAAATGTGTTTAGTGTGCTCCATTTCTGGCAAATCTCACAACTGAACCTCGTGATTCTAGTCCGCTTTCCTTTTTGGCAAGGATTTTTCCCTGACGCCGCATCTTCCACTTCTTCAATATCTAGTTCGGCTTTTCTCTTTAGCACCTTTAATTTTAGCTCACTTTGTAGAGAAGTGGGTGCTTTTTTTCAACATTTTCTTTCGTAAGTGCATTTACCAGCTGAAGCCAGTCTAAAACAATACATAATTATTTGTAAAATCATACAAAATCAGATGTAACAAAAATTTACATGAACGGTCGCTCGTATCTCTAATATCTGATCGACAGTGACCTATTAACGCCACAAACTTTCAACGACAACTGAAAGTAGGTCAAAGGGAGAGGGAAAAATAGCCTGGGACAAGCGTTCCTAATGCCACCAGGTCTAAAGGTATAAAACGAAATTCATCTCTAGTGTATCTCTCATATACGCGCACCCGTAAGAAGGTTGAAACGAATAAATCCCTATATGGTGCAAAACGTTTAGAGGACACTAAATATATTTCTGTCAGCTATAAACATCAGATAACAGTAATAATACAATATATGATTGAAAAGTTTTACTTTCTATATTATTTTCACTTTCTTCCATAAACTTTTTCTCCTTTAATATTAGTCTTCTCCTTTAATATTAGTCACTTTCATAATTTCGTTTACAGTTGTAGAGTTGAATGCTATCTGAAATGCACTTTTTCGTCCGTTATCTTTGTCCTTACATATCGTATAATCTCTGGAGTAGTTTTCATAATATTAACAACTGTTGATTGAGAAGAATGTGGCAGTTTATTTAACTTCCGTTTTATTTCACTGATTGCTGAACTGAATACTCTCCTTATAGTTGATTTGTTCAATATCATCATAAAAATCCTTGTCAGAACTTTCATTCTCAATTTCATCAATTGTATGATTTTCATTTCCGGATACTTCATCGCTGTCAGAAGCTTCTGTTAGTTTAGCTATATCAGCGTCAAATTTATGCAGTTCAAGATATTTTCTCTCAAAATCATGAGGCAATCTCTTTTACAGTGAATCAGAAAGTAAAATATAGTAGAATAAAAAGAAATGTTGCAATAATAGCAAATAATTTGGTCCCCTGTCAATCGTACTTTTTGACGTTGCATACACGTATTTGTCATGTGACCAAACACATACGTCAATAAAACAGAATTCGAAAATGAATAAATTAGATTAATTATTGTTATTCCTTTCTTTTGAATTATATATATATATATTGCGTTGGGTCATATTGACCCACATTATTTATTAGGCATAAATTAAAAAATATTCTTTCGAAATGCAAATAAACATAAATTCCTCTTGACGTGCCTATTTATATTATTTACCAAAGATGTCAAGAAATTTTATGAAAATATGCCTATATTTTACTTTTTTATGAACGCATAAATTTCATTTTGGGTCATACAGTACCCGAACAGAGCATTAGCGTTAAATACTTTATTTATCATAAAAGTCAAGTATTCTTCATAAAATTCGAATAAATCTAATAAACTTAATTTACATTAAACACGTTTTTTACAATATTCACATAGGAAATTTTCATTCATAGGACTTTTTATATCGCTTAATATAATATTCCACCCACTTGCCTTATTTACATGTATTATTTATAATCATGTGGTTAATTCAAAGATATTCTATTTCTTTTCATTTCAATGCAAATACATATAACACTATTCATTACATGATAATATTTAATTATTCATGTTTTCACTGGAATTAATTTTATTTATCCCATGAAATTCTTTTAATTAAATATTCATATTATGCATTCATTAATATTATTTTCATGCCTAATGATATTCATGATGCATACTACGCCAAAGAAAATGATGCATACTAAGTGAAAGATGGAATCTTTAAAAGATTAAACCTAAATCTAATTTATAATTGCTCATTAAAATAACATATAGATTTTTAAATACTGTAATGTTATTTTTATATTCCAAAATATAAATTATATAGCAAAACGCTCGGTTTAAGAAACTGAAAATTTCCGAGATTTGGCCAATAATTTTGTCTTGAATATTGGTATCGAAAAAATGAGTGATTTAAACAAGATGTGTCAATAGGAGAGAAATTTTTACAAATATTGAATAATCTTTTTTCTTCTCAATAACAAAAACTCTCTGAAGAGAAATATTCTAAAAGATTAATCATTAAAATCCATAACTTCAAAATTTGGCCGGGAAACCATTCCATCCATTCTGACCATTCTATAAAAGTTTAATTTTTGATATCCACTTAAAAAATATCTTACCTTTTCTCCCTTTCAAGATTTAATCAGATCAATGTTTGATTTACCTAAATATTATTTCTTAAGTTTATATACTTTTCGCTTAAAACAACTATCTTCTAACGCTTAGCCTCGTCTGCATTTGGCCAGGTGATGTTTTCTCGATGAATCATTGTATTGTACAGTTTTATTTCCCGGTGTCTCGGCTATTAGCAATAATATGGGATTGCAACTAATTTCATTTGATAGTATTTTATAGGTAAATAGTATAAGTATAGTATACAGGTATTTTCAGGTTTATAGGTATATTATAGGTAAAATATATGTCTTTTAATTGACAATGATTTTACAGTTTCCCTTTTTTGTAAACTAATAATTGTAGGTATTAATCTAAGAAATTCTACTTTCTGGCCTTTCATACCAACAAGCAGGCAGAATGCTCGATACTTACATTCTTGTAACTGTAATCGCCACTGTGAAAGGAGTTGAAGAAAGAAAAAGGAATATATCCTTTCGAGAAACTCTCCTTTCAAAGATCTAAAATTAGATGGGATAAATTAGAAATGAGAGTGCTGAAATTTATAGAATAGTACAATGGCCTTAATATCGAGTTTTCTGAAAATTAGCATGCCTTTCTGTTTGTTGTATAATGGATTTTCAGTATATGCTTATTCCTACACATAGATGATTGAATGTTCTTTTTCTTTATAAAATCAACTATGCCATAATAATTCCTTTGTTGTAACAATTCACAGTACAACAGAAAATGTAGGAATAATAAAGTTTGATAAAGCTTTCTGGTAGTTTTTGTAATGAAATGCAATGGATATGGGAAAAACATACTTGGTATATGTTCTTTTCTAAATTACAATATTAATTTTCACACCGGGTATGCAAATATAAAATTATTTATAAAAGTATGTTATCTTTTTAAACGCTGAAAATATGTATATCTTTATTTCTAAAACAAGTTCATTAAAACATTTTGCATCATTATTCAATTTCTACTATTAAAATATATTAATAATAAAAATGTAATTAATAATAAAAAATCTCAAAAGAAACCATTTTTACATCATATATATATATATAGAATAGAAATTTGTAATATTACCAACTATTTTTAATGATTCGGTGAAATTATAAAATTATCGTGCAATATTGACTGTTATGGAACAGATCGTTATATATCATAATCACCATTTTTGTAATTTCATATTTCTGCATTAATTAAGTTAAAGGTTTTTAAGATTTTTAGTGAATTCTATATTTGAAACTCCAAGTTAACAAGTTGTTAATAGTTTCAGAAAGTTTAAAAAATCCTGTATGCTAGCTAAATAAAATTATCTTATCGGAAAGAAAAATGATAATTTTGTTAATGTAATTAATGTTGACGGATTTATTTTCATTGCAAAATTGCTATTTTTTACATACAAAGATTAAACAAGGATATTTTTGAACTTTGCAGTCGATTCTATTGCTCCATGATAATGGGCATTAAAAATTAAAATTAGATAACTTTTTTGAAAACAAAAAATTTGAAATATTCGACTTCATAAATAATCATGCTTAGAATTATTTTGGAAACATAAATTGAAATATCAAAAGAAAGTTCTGGATTGTTATTGCTCTGTATTCTTTAGATAATTATATTCAAAAATATGAGTCATAAATGATATTTAAAAACCAACCACTAAAATTCTTATATTCAAGATCTAACATGTAAAACGATTTATACACTGATGGAAAAAAAAATCCCAACTCCAAGAAAAAATTATTGTACAGTAATGAAATTTTAGGAATACATTTGTCTAGGTAACATATTTAATTGATTAAAGTTTCAAGATCACAGGTAGAGCCATTGGCGAGAAGAGCCATTTCAAATGTGAAATGTTGGTACATTAGAAACCGGTGCAACCGCCAGAATTTCGAATGCAAGCATGCAAACGAGCATGCGTTGTGTCTTACATCTGTCGGATATCAGTTTGTGGGATGGAGTTACACTTGGGCACCATGGAGTTGCACCATGCCTGTTGCACTTGGGCTGTCAATGCAGGGACAGTTAATGCTGGTTGTGGATGACGCTGGAGTTGCCGTCCAATGATGTCCCATACGTGCTCGATTGGAGAAAGATCTGGTGATCTAACAGGCCAAGAGCATGTTGGGTTACAACAGCGGTATGAGGGCGAGCGTTATCCTGTTGGAAAACACCCTCTTGAATGCTGTTCATGAATGGCAGCACAACAGGTTGTATCACTAGACTGACGTACAAATTTGCAGTCAGGGTGCGTGGGATTACCACGAGAGTGCTCCTGCTGTCATACGAAATTGCTCCCCTAACCATAACTCCAGGAGTAGGCCATGTGGGTGTAGGCCGCAGACAGGTCTAACCAACAAACGGCTATCACTGCGACCAAGGCAGAACCGGCTTTCATCAGAAAACACAACAGATCTCCACTCCGTCCTCCAATTGACAGATCTCCACTCCGTCCTCTAGCTTGACACCATTCACGTCGCAAACGGCAGTGGTTTGGAGTCAGTGGAATGCACTGTACAGGGCGTCTGGCACGGAGCTGTGCTTGAAGTAACCGATTTGTAACAGTGCGTTGTGTCACTGTGGTGCCAACTGCAGCTCGAATTTCAGCTGCAGACGCAGTACGATTAGCCACAGCCATACGCCGAATACGACGGTCTTCCCTCTCAGTAGTACCACGTGGCCGCTCGGAACCTGGTCTTCTTGAGGTAGTACCTTCCCTTGACCACTGCCGCCAATAATCATGCACAGTGGATACATTCCTGTCAAGTCTTTCGGCAATATCGCCGAAAGAAAACCCACCTTCTCTTAGCCCTACAACACGACCTCGTTCAAACTCAGTGAGCTATTGATAATGGCTTCTTCGTCTTCTCAGAGGCATAATTGACTAACATTAACCCACTACGTCAAATCTCAACTGTAAATAACGATCACGAACCTTACAACGCTTATTTAAAGCAAACCTCATTTGCAAGTTCATAGTGTCGCTATTAGCGTCACACTAACGCGCGTAGCTCGAAATTTGAATCGACGTCATCTTTCAGATGTATGAACACGCCTACCAAATTTCGTTTATCTAGCACAGCTCCTTCCTAGTGTTGGGATTTTTTTTCGATCAATGTATTTTTTAAAAGCATGAATAACCTTATTCATAAAGTATATGTTGATAGACAAAAATTAGAGCAGTAAAATTGATTCTGCAATACAAAAGTAAATTTGAAAAATCTGTAAATCCTGAAACTGTCAGAAAGGTTTTAAGAAAATATAAATATCATGACAGAATACCTCAAAGAAAACTCTACATCAGCGAAGCTAATCGACAAGCTAGGCTGGCATTTCCTAAAAGTGTGTAAAGCAGCCAAAACATTTTTTGGGAAAATGTAATTTTTGTACACGAAAGAAAATATAACACTTTGAGAATCGGACGGCAAGCAAAAGGTTTGACGAAAACCAAATACAGCAATGCATGTGGAAAATTTACGATCTACTGTCAAATATGGAGATAGCAATCAAATAGTCTGGGGTTGAATAATAAGCGCTGCTGCAGGGTACTTAAAATTTTATTGATGTAACGATGAATAAATATGTCTATTTTAACATTCTCATGCGAAAGCAGAATGCAAGCAACCTGGAAATCTGACAACATTTTAATATAGGTCAAGAAAATGACTCGAAAAAAGCTTATAAGTTATTCTCATATTTGCAAATTTTGGGTCCTTCACCGCTGTTGTAGTGTTATTAAGGCTCTTACATAAAGTCCAGACCTTAATTCTATTGAGCACGTGAGGGATTATTTGCACAAAAACTGTATGATCAAATTTCTAACTAGCAGGATTTTAAGAAAAAATTTGGTCCAAGAGTGAGCCAAATTCAATAAATCATTTTGTAAAATTTGGTCCAATCCATGACAAATAGACCACGAGTTTTCATAAAAACTAGAAAATTTATTAAGTTAGCATTGTATTTCTTAATTTCTAAGGAAGTATCCTAATACTTTTCTAAACGCGTTTCTTGATTCCTTTTATTTTCAATTATAACAAAAATTGCATTAGTACGAGAATTATTAATATAATTTAAAAAATAATTATGATTTGAATATCTCAAAATAATATTTCTTTGTTTTGGTTTCAATTGTATTTTTAAGTCAAATATTATAAAATCTCTGAACATGTCATGTGTCTCTTTTGACAGACTGTACGTTTTATCGCTAGATAATTTTCGCAATAATATTCAAAATGATTTCATTTTAACATTTCGTCATTTTTGTTTATATAATCTTTTTTTAAAAATAATAAGTCAAAAACTGGATCACATGTCCACTTATCTATTCAATAAAATCGAGTCAACTCTTATATATATATATATATATATATATATATATATATATATATATATGTATGTATCGTTTCTTCCTCATATAATATATTTGAGCAGAACGTAAGTTGAGAAATTTTAATCCAGGAAAAAATTTCCTGGAATACATGAATTTAAAAAAAATGCTTAATTTAAGCAGCGAATTAACATTTTCTTTATTTTGAAGATATTTCTGCTTGGGTTTCCTATTATTTGGTTGAAATCTGAGTTACAGCTTGGCGAGACGCAAAACACAGATTTGAAATTCGATTCGTTTGCATATTTTCGTATGGACTTTCAAAAATAGCTCTAGGATATTGTTATGTGGTTTTACAGTTCGTTATCACCTACTCTGACAGAACATGTTTGAATCGAAACCCCCGGTGTTCTGCATGTTATATTTATAATATTAATGTTGAATTCAAAAATTTCTTTTCTTCTATTCTTAGAATGGTTAAATGTAGATAAACTAATACTGATTGAATATTTCCGAAATCATATTAGTGCCCAATAAAATTTTAGATGATATCCTTCCTTTTCTTTAACAAATAATACTTCTGAATAACCTGAACGAAAGTGGATTTTTTAACAGTGAAAATAAATAAAATTTTAAGATTTTTCGAATGAAGTAAAACTTAATTTCATATATTGTCCTTAGAGTGTAATTCTATATTCAATAATTTTCTTTGCATACTCTTTATGATGTTCAGATCGACATACTAGAATTTCAACAATAATGCGCATGTGTTAATAAATATTAAATAAGATTTCTAGATTTGGTGAAATAAATCTAATTCATATTAAATAAAATTTCTTGGATGATTGCGCCGAAAACAGGATGACCCTCTAATTGCGATTCCCAAGAATGGGAAGTGCAATTTAAAAATTCTTTTAAATATAAATATTTTGACTGAATTATTTACAATACATATGCAAAAGTTTTATTTAATTTTTTTGTAATATCTGAGTATATTAAAGTATATATGTGTTTGAATAAGAAAGTTAATTAAATTAACTCCATAAAAATATAATATCTATAAAGACGATAAATATATAGTTCAAAATAATAAGCTTTAAATGCATGTTATTATAGAATATAATAACGGAACTAATATATTCCATCTAATGAAAAAGAATATTTTTCAAAATTACTAACCTAATTATTTACCAAAATGGTTTATCAGTTAGATCCAATATTAGGGCACTAATATTTTCTCTCAATATAGATTAAATTCAACGAAAAATAGGGTACATTAATACACTACTAATACCTCCATTTTAATGAGTCTTTTAGCGATGATGTTCATTATATCATAGTGTTCAGCGCATCCAAATCTGCCAAATATATAGAGGCTTCATATCAATCAATAGAATATACGGTTATTAGAAAGAGTATTAAGGAGTTTAATCTCATTTATGGCATTTATTATGAACAAAATTCCAGAATAACTTTGACAATAATGTTCAAAAATACCTTGATTTCTTTTGTATATATATGTTTTAAAATTTTACCAAAAAATTTATGGATCACTTTCGGAATATGTTTAATAAATTAATAAAACTAATAAGGAAAAAGATGTTAAGATTTCTTATTGTATGAAAAAGGAAATGAAGATAAATTTTAAAAATCATTGAAGTTTGTCAAAATCTGAAATATGTATTATTTGGTAACGACAATTTATACAAAAGTGACTTAAAAGTTTCAATTATCTTAAATCTACTACAAAAATAATATGAGTACCAAAATAATTAATCTTCCAGATTGAAAAGAACTTCACATTTTATTCTGTTCTTCTAATTTCTATTTCAGATATGGAGATTCATTGGGACATTATTATGTTTTCTCATTAAATAAAATGGTTTTTAGATTAAGTATACTTTAATTAAGGTGGCATAAATATAATTTCTGTGATGTCTTACAAATTAAAGGAAATTGGAAAAAAACTGTCATAATTATTTCAACACATGAAATTAAAATAAAATCAGTTAAATAATCTCTGTCACTAAATATATGAAGGCATGTTTTATATTTAAAAAGAAAGGACAAATATTTCTGCGCTGAGAGAAAATTTCGGAGCATTTCAGAATTGTGCAAGAAGAGTGCTATTTTGGATTGTGGTTTCCTTTATGAATAGAATAGATCAAAATAAAGCTCACAAAATTATTCCAATGAGCTTAACTAATGTGTTTCTGACTTCACCAAATGACTTCTATTGCGTATACTATTTAGAGATAGACTTTAGAAATTTTTGCATCCGTTATAATAATTAAGAGTGCATATCATCAGGTTCCATCATTTACCAGTATCGCTGGTAATTGATGGATATATATCTTAATTTCCAGGTATATAGCCATCCATTTACCAGTAACTTTTGGAAGTAAAATTATGCACATTCGTATTTTTTTATGATATGCATTGATATCTCCGAAGCCGAGATTTCGGGAATCATTGTCAAATTCAAAATCATGTTTATCATGTAAATTCAATTGAATGTGAATTACTTTATCTTCTTCATCTCATGATGTTTTGAAATATAATTTAATCAATTCTAGAAGGCGTGCTCTTAAATTCAGTTTCTATTTCATTTAATACAAACAGGTTTTGTAGAAAGTCATTAACATTAGAAATCAGAGTGTGACATCAGAAAACTTATTGTTTAGTTAAATAATGCGATGGCCCAAATTTATTAAATAAAAAATCAAAACGAACTAGCTTGTCAGATTACAAACGGGTACAAATGCTCAACTAACAATCTTGAAAGATGAAATTTATATCGAGTAATAAAAGGAAAATTTAAGGTTGTTTCTCCATGAAAAAGTCTTCCTGTTTTGGCCCATTAATGTCTTATTTTTGTTGAAGAGAATAGATAAAAATAAGAATTTTGATTCTTCAATTCATTTCAGTGTTCCTGGAAATTCAGTTCACATTTGGAAGAGATTAATGTTTTTCATTTTATCACAATGTTAAAAATTTTATTACTAAATTAATTTTAATCTTAGCAGTATTTTTTACGATAATTCTTTATTTAATCAAGACAATAACAATTTTCTGAAGAAAATAATTGTAAAAGTTTTTTCTTGCTTCGACGCGGGGTCTAATTGGTGTATGAATTCTAAAACAATCAAAAAGAAATCCCATAATTATAGAAATAAAAAAATTATTTATCTATTTCAACTAATGAAACTAAATATGTTTGAATTAAAATTTATTATCCATCTCATTCACATAAAATCAATTAAAATAATACATCAGTTGACAACAATTTTTCAAAAAGTCGCGTCATTTCTATATACGTATTATTTCACGTATTGGTACGAGTAGTTTTTATGTGATACTCACTTCAAAAAAATAAACTCTATAAAATGTAAGAAAGATTAAATTCTATGGTTGGTTCCTTTGAAATGCTTAGTGAAATATTAATCCTCGGGTTCACTTATTTAATTTCATAATTAACGGGTTCATTAACTGCCTGCTCTTCAGCTCATTTAAGTTTAGTGGGAGTGAAATATATTCTGTATCCTCAATTTTCGAAACAGATGCTCGAGTAAATTAAAACTGAAGAGCTTTTCCTTACTTTTACTGAGATACACATTGAGGACTAAAGTGTGAGACAGTCATGAGCATCCTTTTGAAAGCCAATTGAAACTTATTTGACAGGACGCTACAGGGTGGTTGGGTACATGTGGTCGCTTTTATCCTATTTAGAAAAGGTGACATTGTAACACGCAGGAGCTGTTTCAGATTTCACGCTATATGCTTCAAATTCACTTCAGTCAAATTTTCAGTGACGAAGCAAACAAATTTTGATGGCTTTAACTCTTCGACAAGCATATTTTCATTTTCTGCTCAGGGTATCAGAAATTCTTCCAAAATAAAACACCAAATATGAAATAATATTCATCATCTAACAAGGGATTGAGATCTAAATTCAGGAGGAGAATTAGTATAATGGTAGTAATGTATTTAGAGTGTTCATTCATAAAAATATTAAAACATAATGGACAGTCAATTTTGAGAAAACGGTCCTCAATCTTTTGGTAAAGCTTATATACTGGTAACTTGAGCCCCTGTCCTAATGCTTCCATCGGCATGGTTGTCTAGGTAACTGTCTCGTATGCAGTAGATCAGGGTTCGAGCCTGGCTCGAAGATTTTTAAATAATTCTTATTCAATTAAAAATTTACAAAAAATACTTTTAACTAAGATGTTTTTAAATTTTTTAAATCCAAAAATAAATATTTATTATCAAAATGCATAGTAATAAAATTAAAAATTAAAAAGAAAAAATATAAATACAAATAGATTTTTTAAAATAAAATGTTAATTAACAATTTAAAGATGTTTTTAATTAACGTGCTAATCTTTTTTATGCATGGATAAATGTTTATTATTTTAATATTTAAATTCTAATTTAATATTAAAAAATAGTTATAGTACTTGCTTCTTGCGATGATGATGGATTTGATTTTATAACTCAAAGAAATATAATCGACTTCTTTTCCTTTTTTCCCCTTCAGATTGATATGATGAAGTATCTTCAATATTTTCAAAAAGTTCGTCGCATCTTTCATTTGCATGTATAAGTTCGTCATCACACATAATAATGTTTTTAGAGAACAAGTCAAGAGTATTTTGATAAATTTCTTTACCCAAAAAATTGTTTCTCTAGAATTTGAAATTTAAGCATTTCGATGCAATAAGATTATTTTCAGTTAACAATCCTCCATAATAAACAGCCTTCTTTTTTATTCTTAATTTTGACCACGGTACATAATTCTGACGGGATTTCAGTCTCTGATACATTTGTGGTATAAGTGTTCACATACATTTTTTGTATTAAAAATACTATCATTCGTTTCAAATACATATCTGTTTATATAAGGATAATTTACTTCAAACAACCTATATTGAAATCTCATAAATCACCCAAAGAAAACGATCAGAAATCATAAACTTAGGATATCCTTTTTGAAGTTTAAAGGAAACATTTGAATTTATTTCAATTTAAATATCTCCGAAACATCGAAGTTAATAAATATTAGTTCACGACTAAAGCATTTAAAAAGCATGAATATACTTAAAAGTATTTATTAAAAATGAATCAGTTGAATCTACTTAAAACATGCATATATTAAATAAATATTTTGGAAATTTGTATGAACAGAGAAACGAGTCTTCTGTCATATAATCTAGAAAAATTCTTCAGATTCTTCTGTGTCGATTTACGAAATATTTATTAAACAAACACTAGAAAAAGGTAACTCTATAGTACATTCACAGTTTCACATTTAGGAAAGAGTGAGAATTTTGTAACAGAAGTATATTGTTCTTATATTCTTTATTGAATTTGCTATCGTTTTATGTACATATATTATATCAAAATTAGTCGTAGATTATAATTCACAATATAATTGTTTCCAATTTAAAACAAAGATTTCTTAGTCTTATAGTTTGTCAGCTAGTTATATTTTCTTTCGGGCATTTCTTTTAACGTATTTCATGTTTGTATAAATAGAATATTGCAATCGATTATTCACTTACTATCAGATAGATTCAAGTTGTTGCGTTTCAAGCAGGTATATATTTCCGAAGATAGTGATATTTTAGTTTTTCGTGAGTTTATAATTAATTAATCTGTAAACTAATTAAAACTTTGACTTCATGCATTAGGTACCATTTGGCAGTAAATCTGCGAAAATATTATTTCTTGGCTAGGAATAAATTCATTAATATATTAAATATTTTAAAACTTTAACATAAACTCTAAAACATTTTGAAAATACATTTTTGTTAGTGTAGCTTTAAAGTAGATAACTTATCCATTTAAAAATCTGGAATACAAATCAAAACTATAGGGATTGAATATAAATAGGAACCTTGATGGATACCGATACTAATTCTATTTTGAATGTGTGATATAAACAGAATAATAGGTGCGGTTTGCTGCAGCCGAAATATTGGGCCCTTTGGATGACAATTTTTGATCCAAAGGGCACTATATTTCGGAGTAGATGACTTGTGTAAAAGATTACTTTTGGGCAACTCTATGCTACTCGCTATTCCAAATAAATATGCTGGACTGACATCTATCCGATGTCTGTTTTGATTGAGTGAATGTAGCATTTTTGACTAAATAAGATTGTGACATGAAACATTTAATCGCACCACACTCACAAAACAAAGCGTTACATCAAGAAGATTGATAGAAAATCAAAAGAAAAGGGAGAAATTGAAAAGGTAATGTCAGTTCTGGTTGGCTGGCTAGGGGTCATTCGCAACATCTTTTTGTTTTTTTAAGGAGCTGAATAAGTACTCAGAAACATTAGCTAAAGCCACCTAGTTCCTTCTTTTGGGTTTCTTAATCCCACGACCATATCTGGACTCGTGAGACTGGTAAGCATACAAAGAAACTGAATAAGGAGAGTTCATAGACGATTGAGACAGTTCATCTTTTTGGAGTGGTAACTAGTCAAGTCATTTCTACTACTCTCAAGTGGTAACACACATTGGATTGGACTAATTAAAGTACAAGAGCGAGTCTAGTTTTACAGTTCTCACCACTTCATCCTTTCTCGGAATAAGTTCTTTTACCTGAATTAAAGGCCACTGAAGACGTTTTTTCACATCGTCCCCAATGAAAACTATATTTCCTTCTCATATAATTGATTACTGATTCTTGTTTTTACCATAGAATTCAGTTGCTCCAGAAACTCGCTCCTAAATTGCTGTCCCAATTCATCAATTAATTTGGCTCTAAATCTTAATCTTTTGCGGTAATGATTAGCATCCAGCATATCTAAATCTTTAACCCCAGCATTTGATCCACCAAACAAAATCATTGCTGGTATAATTGGAATAAGATCTTGCTTTTTTCAGACAGATATGTTAACGGATATGGATCAGCGACCTTTTCGCATTCACATAAGATTGTCACTAAACCCTTATAGGTAAATATGGCTTGCCTAAAGTCCTTCTAAAATACTTTTTTCACAGTTCTTACTAACCTCTCCCACCAACCAGATGTGGGAGGTATAAATTTTCATGTTATACGTTGTATCTCTGCCTTGAGAAGCTTCATTCCAATTGATACAGTTCGTTAAAGGGTCTTCAGAAGTTAGTACCATTGTACGAATAGATTACTCGTGGTTTTCATTCCTCTGTGAAGAGTGAACAAACTAATTTTAGATGCACATGATGAGTAAAATGCTTAGAGGATAGCCTAAACTAGTCATTTTTAATATACAAGGAGACAGTTAAATCTACTCCTACTACATCAAACATGGTTGTGTTTTAAACTAGATTATCATGCTGCTTCAGTCCTAGGAGATTTACTATTAAATTCAATACTTTTCGTACAGTTCTCTGCCCACCAAAAATCCAATACTTTTCACCTTTATGCTGAGAAGCAATTGTGTCCACGCATGATAATCCTCAGTATGAAAATGTTCTGCATGTCTTTTTTAAGATAAAAGTAAGATTGACGATAGAAAATAAGAAACGTATGTTACCGTTGTTGTTACTTATGGCCCTTTACAAACCCGCCAACAGTTATCTGTCAGCGATTTAAATCGAGGTGAGCGTCTCTTGTTTTTACAGCAGCGCCAATTAGGGCTAAGAGTAAGACTTAGCTACTTCATGTATCAAGTTTGCTTGCACAAACCGCAATTTTCAGGGGGCGCATTCACACACCTCATAGACAGAAGAACAACAATTCCAGAACCGGGACTCGAATCCGGGATGTTCAGATCAAGTTGAAGACGAGCAACTCTAAGCCAGGACGCCGGCAGGAACATAAGCACTTTCAGAATTTCGAGTTTTTACACGAATGACATCATTTTCATCTCTAAATATAAACAGAATATCTGTAGATTTCTCATCTGGAAGAGTTAGCTAAATTTACCGGTTGTCAGGATTCTAAATCTCAGACGCAAGTTTTTTTTTTAATGTCAGAAGAAATATCGTTCGGATAACTTCGAAACTTATCAAGGACATACGGTATCTGGTCAGTTAAACATGGACATATAATAAATTTTTTCCAGTTTCATGAGCCGACGCATCAAAAACTGGCCTTATTCTAGTAGTAATATCGGTTTTCACAATCAATCGATGGGGCAGAAAATGAGTGGAGATGTTTAGATTTCACAGTTTACATTTTCAGATATTTTTAATTCTTCTCATTTCCCAAACACAGTCTCATAATGCCCTAAAAGGCCATTCCGTTGCATACATATTTTTACGTCACTTACAAGTCAATACTTTATTGGAAGGCAATTTATTAGCATTCGATTCGAAAGGCACACTAAGTTTGTATCAACCGATCGGCAAAATTTTCATATTGTTTTGAAATTCCTGAAATCAATTTTGAATGCTTATTTTTATTTAACTTCCAAGTTGTATCAAGGATTCCAATGTTTTCGAGACTCCGCAACTCATTGCTAGACGGGCCTTTAAAGTGTAAAGAAATAAAATTTAAAACAGTATCGCTATTTGTATAAACTGTAATAGCAACTTCCTGAATCCCAGTCAAAATATATTCGAAATGCGTCTTTAACAAAAACAAACTCGATCTCAGTTTCATTCATCTGAAGTCAAAACACTAGCGATATCCGTTCCCAACAATAAATCAATTTCGCAGTCATTTCATTCTAGATTTAACAAAATTATACCTTTTTTTACTCAACTCATTAACACAGTTGGATTACTAACTTTTGACACTGTGCCACAAATCCTCTTTTCCGCGTATGTTTTATTTCGAAGATTGTATGAGTCATCTCGTGAACTAATCAGTAATTCATATACACCACAAATTTGATTGTTTCTCTCCTCTCCAAATAATATATATTGTATTTTTATCTTATTATTTGATTTAATGCCCAACTTCTCTGATGTATGTTTTGAAATGTAAGTAAATTGAGATCAGCTGCCTGTGTTACGACTGTCATTTGCCCACATTTTCTAAAATAAAGTCATTAGAAATACATTATTTTTACAACTACTGTTAGACAATGAATTAGTTTCAATTACATACATCCGTTGCTTTATCTTTTTATTTAAGAAATTGAAGGTATTTTATGAGCATGCTTAAATAAGTGCGCATAAAAACAAATAATTATCTTGTGTTTTGATTATAGGTTTTTTTAAAACAATCAATATAGGTTTATATATCTAAAAGTTCCTTTATAACAAAAAATTTACCTAAAATCTAGTAAAGAATTTGGAATTAAAAACTTGTATTAATTTTAAATTCGGAATTAATTGTATTATAAACAACTATTTGAAAATTATTTCTTTTAATTTCAATTAGATATAATTTATTTACAACATACGTACTTATTTCCAAAACTATCACGTTATCCAACTCGATACAAGTGTTTCCAAATTTTAAAAAATTAATTGAATATAAAATCCTAAAACTCATTTTTTGTCGTCATTATCAATTTAAATGGACATTTTTGTATTTGATTCCTTCCAAATGATTAAATATGCAGAAAATGTAAAGAGGAGAAAGGCTAAAAAATATTTACAAAAAAATATCTTTAAGTAAAAGCTCGTAACAATCATTAGTAATACTATTAACATACGTAAAGATTTACGAAGAAATAGCATTATAAAAATATAACATTCTTGTTCTTCATTTTTATATAAATGATTCTATACAAGCAAATCTATCTACAAATTAAAGAAATTAACCGACCCCTCAGTGAAACCATTAAGAACAATTAACAAACCACCGTGCCGGAAGCATCTCATCTTCATTTTGAGGAGCCCCTCCCTGCTGTTTAGACAAAACCTACCTAAAGACAAAACCTACTACGCATCTTGACTGCATAGGACTCAATAAGTAATTAATAAGACATGAGCAATAAATATGGGGCTATTAAATGAAAAACACTGTCTGCAAATATGCTACACAGATTTTGGTAAGAAATTGGCGACCGAGTGTGACCAAGGAAATTCCATACACCTGTTCTCACGTAATGTACTATATAAGTTTCATTCTGTACTGTCTTAAAATATTGTTTACACGAAAGATACAGCTATTTGCAATCAATCAACTGTTTTGAATAATTGTGAATAATTTCAGAACATCATTTCTTGAACTAGTTAATACTGAGTGAAAGCATCTGAGACCTAACATTTAATAAATTTTAGATAATTTAATTTTGGATAATTTATTAGATATGAAATTTCTCAGAAGCAAGCTGTTTAGATTTATGATTAAGTAAATTTGTAAAGTTTTCAGGATTACGCATTTACATGGTAATCAAATATTGATGGATTGTAACGGTTTTAAATTAGCCTCTCTCATTACATACATTTACTGCTTAAATAAATGGAGATAAACTCTTCAGGGAATTAATTTTCGAAAATCGATACATTCTGATTTTAAGTAGTATTATTAAAGCACGAAATACTAGCATATTTAAATGTCATGTACATATTAAATATAACTGATCAGAATTATTCAAAAGGTTTAGTACTTAGTAAACTTTTAAACTAAGCTGCTCAGTTTAAAAAGTGCAAAGGTAAATAAGGATAATCTTATCTTCCCTTATTAATATTTTAACTATCTCAACTTACTGAAAATTATTTTGAAGGTAAAATTTTAGATAAATTAAATTTAATAACTGAATTTTTCATTTGAAGCAACATTCAAAATGAAAAACAGTTTTCAAAATCGAAGATTATACTAGTATAAGAATTTTTTGTAGTAAAAAAAATAATAACTTTGCTATTCTGCTCTTGTCTATTTAATCCGAAAGCTTTTGAAAAACGATGTTAAAAATAAAATATAATTTATGGATAATTCATGACGTTGAAGGATATTATAATTTTTTAAAGAATTTTCTCTTATTTATATAGTTCCATAATGCGTTTTTAATTGTATTAATGAATCCTTCTACTAAAGTTGATACTGTTGATGATTTGATAACTTTTTATAATGATTTTTAAAATCTTTCTTTCTGCATTAATAATTAAATTAGAAAAGATATTCCCTGGAAAGCATTTGGTTTCATAGGAACAAAAGTTACACAGAGAACCTGTATTATGTTCGGAAAAATATTCAAATAATGGCTATAAATTCAACCGCATTAAATTAGTATGCATATGAAAATATTACAACAGCTGAGAAAGTAATTCTTTTCCTAGACAATGAGTAGCATATGTTAAAGAAACTTCCTTTAATCACGGGGCTAAGATATTGTCTGTAAGTTGTAATAAAACGTCATCCATTTTAAAGACACATATTTACACTAGTAAATAAACCTGACCAATACCACAAGAAAATCAAGCCATTTAAACTGTAAGTGATCTAGCATATAAATTTAGAGAACGCAATGCTATTTTGATATTTTTACATTCTACTAACTGAATAATCTTCTAAAACGAAATATTACGACTATATCATAAAAATAAACCAAAATTTTTTTATTTAAATGACAAGAAAAAGAAATATATAGTTCAAGAATTAAAAAATATATACATAATTCAAGAATTTTAAACTTATATTCTAAAAAACTATATTAATATCGTTCTTATTAACAAAATATATCAAGATATATCGATTAGACCACACAAAATTCCAGAATTATGATTTGATTGCAACACTAGTAAAGGAGCTGTAGATACTCTTGATAAAATTTTGGAAATATTTATATGTAAAAGAAAAATAATGCTCTAATATTTTTTCAATATATTTTTTAATACCTATTTAATCAGTTTTTTTGTTGAAAGAAAGATTTATTCTCTGGATATCAGTAAATGCAAAATAGATTGAAAATAAATCGATCAAAAAATGTTTGCTTATCGAAGATTCATTCGAATAATTAAAATTTACCTAGGTAACAAGCCCCCTCCCCAATAAAAGAAGAGTCAAGTAATGTATGCAGAAGACTGTAGAAATTGAAATAATTTGTCATGAGTTTGCAATATGAATTTACATTTGAGTGAAACAGCATACGCATTTCGGGTTGTCTCTGGCAAATACTGAAAATAAAGTAAATATATTGTACAAAAAAAAAATTTAGAAAGTATATCTGCAAGTTGCATGCCACACATTTTCATCCACTCAGAAAATATAAATAAGGTAATATTTCAAAAATGCTCTAATTTTTTAAAAAATTTGTTAGATACAAAAGCTTTAAATTTAGATACTTATTGTGTTAATTTTCGTTTATATTATTCAAACTGCTCTCTCTATATAATATTTTTATGAAAATAAAGAGAGCATAATTTCCTTAAGATAATGAAAGCAAGAGGCACAACTCAAAAGTCACTGTTATATTAATGTCCCGTTGTAAAGCAAACTTAGGCCTATTTTGGGACGGCCCTTGTCATTTTGAACCATGGTCAGATGACGAGGAGGATACCTGAGCAGGCACCCACCTCTCCACACCACACCAGCGGGAGGACATTTGACCTGACAGATTTAATGTGCAAGAGACCCCCTCACATGGCGGTTCTTCTGGTTAATCGAGTCTCAAACCTGAAACCTTCCGGTTCCAACGCCGAGACCTTATCACCAGGTTAACGCCACCGGAAAGAGCCACAGCGTTGTTAACTGTAGAAGGATTAAATGCATAATAAAGTTCAGCGAGATTCTAAATATTTCAGGGAAAATTTTAATTTGATTTATGCTGAGTCACTAAAAATAACTGAAACGTACATAAAGTAATGTTATATATTAATTAATACATATGTGGTTTTAAAAATTTACATTTTTCAAAATTTTTGTTTGATATAAAAGCCAAAATACAAAAATAATTTGGTTATTGAAAGTTCTAATAACAAATATAATTTGTTACTTAGATATAATTCATGATTAATTATTATCTAATAATTTTTTTAAAAATATGGCATGAGTGGTGCATATTTCAAATCAATATCAGTTTATTATTTAAAAATAATGCGCAAAGATAAAATAAAATTTTATTACTGTTTTAAAAAGGTACTGAAATCCGGTGTTTTACTGAATTGTAGCCTTCAAAGCAAGTACAGATGTGACTGACAACAGTTTAATATGTCAACTTTCAGATAATATCTTCCTAGAATGCGTAGAAATATGCAAACGAACGAGTTTACTCATCTTACCAAATAAAGAGAAACATCGAAAAGGAAACGCCTTAAAGATATAAGTCGACGTTGCGTAATTTAAGCCATATTTGAAAGTCAAAATTTCTTGAAAACGTTTTTTAAATTATGATTTTCAAACATCTTGGAGAATGTTTTGCTTCTACGTTCTCGGATTTATTTCTTTATCTTTCATTGCGCATTTCATTGAAGTTGTGCTTTGATTATTATCAGTGCAATAATCCATGTTTAATAAAGTTCTCTTCAATTTTTATTTGGCAGATATAGGGATTTCAATCAAGTAAATGTTTTGTAATATTAGTTAGAAAATAAATCCAGAAAATATCATTCAGGATAAAAGGATGAAAGGAAATTGAAATTACGGCACAGGAGCATTGTTTTTTATATTCTCGTGTACGAAGTACAGAGAAAATATTGCAATCGTCAAAAAATTTGGATCAATACATTGAAAATCCTGTAGTTCATAAAACATAATTTTAGCATTAGGCCTGTTTGTCTATTAGATAGATTCTAAAGATAACTCAAAAAAGGTTTTAGCTAAACAAATGAAATTTGGTTTACGATATTTTTATCAAATTTGAGCATTTCTTTCAAATTTAGAATGAAATCCATTCTGAGAAAATCTGCCTTTCTGGCTGTCCGAATATAAGTTAACACCATAGCTGAAGAGCATATATGGATAAAATTTGGTAAATATATTTAACATCTTAAGAGTTGAGACTTTTCAAATTTTCGCACCAAATTTCTCAAGTTGTTTAATTTTCAACAGTATAAGCATACGAAAGCAAAAACTCAAATAAATATATAAAATTTGATTTTATAACTTCAATTGTTGCTCTGTGTCAAGTTTTAGTTTGGTTTTGAAAAAAAAAAATGCATTTAAAACATAAATTCGAATTTCGTGTGCTATTAACTACTTGCAGAGATTAATCACCAAAACTTTCGCCATAGATGCTACTGTACGGATTCAGTAAGAATGCTAAATTTAAACCAAAGATTAATATTTGGTGGCTATTTTTTGCAAATGACCTATCAAGGCATTCGTGGCTTTACCCGAAGTCCAAAATCCTATTTGGGGATAGCATTTTTATTAGGAAGTATGCGAGAAAATTTAGAGGACATCAACTCGGTTGGTTTTGTCTATTGATTATAAGGATTGAAATCTAAAAAAACAGAATAAATTTTATAAATAACGGAAGATTAAATATTTCTTACAATTATCATTAGAAGTGATTAAGAACATTTAAAAATGTTTTTAATTGAAACAAATGGATAATTATTCAATAAATTCTTCTAATTGTTCCTCTGAACAGGTAGACGAATATGAAAAGTTCCCAACTAAGCATAAATCCTTATCATTATAACTACTTCCATTCATTGCTTTAGAGTATGTATTGCTTGATATTTATATAAAACAGTTTTATTTTGCATTTACAAAACATTTAATTAAAAAACGAAAATAAACAATGATCCAAAGAATTTCAAGTTAACCTAGACTAGCGACGTAAATTAATTGATGAATGAAAACCCAATAATGAGAGACAGTTTTTTTTTACAAAAATATCTACAAATAGATTCATTTTTTAATCGAAGTAAAACATTAAAAAAATGAACTTAATGCATATTATGGGCGCAATAATTATCATAATGTGCATGGCAGGCAGTCTAAACATAGAAATTATTGACAAGCTATAATTATTTAGAAACAAATGAATTGCTACAAGAATATTCGATTAAGCGATTCGAAGCGAGCGAATATTCAAAAATGCGATTAAGGGAAAATGTAATAAGAAAGAAGAGATAAAATAAATACCAACATCAAACTATTAAACCTTTATTAGTATCTATTGAAAAACTTGGAATATAAAATAAAATCTTCAGATAAAATATTTTTCATCAAGACTTATTTAAATTCATCGTTAAGTAATTGGGCAATGCTTTGAGTAGTGTAAGTAGGCATCTCCTCATTTTTGCTTACTAGAGTTGAGTTTTGACAGGACTAAGAGACTTAGCACATAAATGAGAAAAAATAGTTACTATTAATTTCTGAAATACTTGTAAGCCATTACTGACTTCACAAAACAATTACATCTATAAAAAATCAATTCATAAATTATAATTCATGAAAAGCAGAATTCAAAATGCTATCAGCTGGACATCTTTATTTTTTATTTTCATAAATTGCTTTGAAAAAAGTTTGATGAGAAAATCATGCGCCTTTTTCTTTTGAGTATTATGCACTACCCAAAATATTTAAAGGATATTGAGGTTGTGGGTTGATCTTGCATTTGGATAATTGTTTAAATGATTGATAAATTATAGACAGACGTAGTAAGCTATATGAGATAAAAAAGACTTTCGTTTGTCAGAAAAAAAGGCGTTTTATCAAGTATTTAGCCCCAAAAGGAAAAAAACCCACAACTTGTGCATCTTAGGAAGGCAAAGAAAGAAAAGGTGTTTCCTTAAAAGAAAATCATTTTAAATTGGAATATGGTTTCCCCGGACAGCCAGCAACGTTAAACACCTTTGAGACATCGAGACTATTAATGAGAGGCAGGGGTATTCTGTCTTACTCCTCCAGAAGAGCCCTTTCCAGTTCTTGGAGAGTTTGTGGGGGCGGTAGGCATCCAGAACTTTGTATCGAATGGATCGGCCGAACTCTCTAGCCAATCCATTCGTATGATTCCTTCCTCCAAAAGGAAATCATTCACTAAGTTAGCATGAGTGGCCAGCAATTGTCTTCCATTAACATGAAGTCATCTGCAATTGCTATAGCTTAAGGGACTATAATAGGTCTCATGATTTCATCCCTGTACCGGCGACCGATTAGAGCTCCATTTCGAATGATATGGAGATCGGTGCTACCATGAATGAAGATGGTCGCATCGATTATCAGAATGAACAGAAAAACGAGACTAGTGAGAGAAAAGAATATTGTAGCATTCATCCAATCAACATGCTATGTTTCCCCTTCCTTGTGGGCAATCTAGTGCCTTGCTGTTAACTTGACACACACCTGACACTGTCAGCTAACATACAGCTCGGTAGCGTGAAGGCAGTTTTGGACAGTTTGTGCCGAAACTGTGCACCAGTAGCCCCGCTGTTGAAGAAGAGTGACAATCATATTTTGGTGTCTCTGAGACGTTAGCGTTAAATAAGGGCATTCATTGGGAGTTTTTGCACGTTTACGTCCTTGCTCTGATCTGCGGATTCGATTTCCAGTCACACACACAAAAAAAAAACTGTTCCAGATTCTGGAAATTACACTTTGTGAAACTTCAATGGCTTCTGCTACTTCAGATTGTGTTTGGTCACATTTTAACCGCTAACAAATCTATAAGCTTTCTGAATGGGTTAAATGACTTCGTTGAGACATCAGACTCATTGAAACAACGGACTTACTGAATGTCAATCATTCTTTTCTGCTTTGTCTTACATTAAATTAAAAATAAAACTAAATTCGCTGCCTGTAAAGCCTCGTCTTCGGCATCAAACTCAAAATTTGCATACTGCAGAGTTTGAAAATAAGAAAATTTTCCATTTATAACGGTATAAGCAATTTCACAAAATTGCTTATACCATGATTTTATACAATATTTACAATATCCTTTAATTGTTTTGAGCAATGTTTATTGGCCCTCAGATTATAGACGATTTTCATAATTGATTAGAAAAATAAATCAAGACTTAACAATCTATACGAATGGTTCTCTGTTTCATTAAGCTTATAGCCACTCAATTGCAAATACAAATTAGTTTTTTATGGATTAATGAAGGTCTAAAATATAAAGATTTGTTAAAGTCTTAAGATTGATTCTCTTTGATAATTACAATACTCTCTATCTGTTTATTTTGTAAAACGAAAAGAAGGAAGTTAATGTTCAAGACATAGTAGATAAGATGAAGATGGAATCTTATATGAGTTTCACCTGAAGACACGTAAATGGACAGTGATGAGGAGTTTAAATATGTATTTGGAAAGATAATTGTTATCAATCATTGGTAAAAAGTCATTTTATGAAAAATATTTCATAGAAAAGTTATTGGTTCCTATTGCAATTTTTTGTGTACTGCAATTATATCATTCAGAAACATATAAATTACTAAGGGATATTTCTTAAGCATTTATTTTTATTTCTTTAATATAAATTATTAAAAACTCTTATTAATTTTGCCTTATAGGAACTAAATCTAAATAATGAGTGTGATGAAATTTGGACAATATATTATAATTATTAAATATCTTTTAATTATTAAATAAAACTTAGGTAGTATAGGATTTATCAGATAGGCAGGTACACATTTTAATCAATTATTCACATCACTATATAAAACAATTGTTAAAGCTTTCCAATTCATTACTAGAAATAAAAAAATAAATTTCCTGGAAGGTTGCAAAACGATGTTTAAATTGAAACTATTCGCATGTCAGACAAGGATTAGTAATGTACTCAATACAGAAGATGACACCAGCATGTATTATGATATTTACATTCCTCGATTATTCTAAATTCTCTACAGTGAAGGATTCTATTGGCCGAATAAGCCTAAGCTCATTCTGGAGATAAGATGGCTATCAATAGCAGAATAATGCACTAAATGGGGTATCTTTCCAATAATTAGACGGACGAATAAATCTATATTCTAATGATCCTCATTGTAAGCTTGATGAAGTCAGTAGTATTCAGAATGCATCAAGGGCATTGGAAATTGCTATACCTAGATTTAAGCTCAATTCTTGTGATTCGAATTAAATGTGGATATAGCCATGATTAACTGAACAAATGATGTGACAAAAAATATGCAATTTGATTAGCAATCTCATGTCTTGAAAACATTTCAGAACATAAAAATAAATTTTTGCATAGCAATATAATATTGATAATATAGTAAATGATAATATAGTAAATAAATTATCATGGTGCGGTATTTTGTAGCCCAACCGTATTACAAATTTTTGTGAACATTGAGTTTAGCAATAAAGAAATAAACCCTTTTTTCATAGAATAAATCTTATACAAAATAATTATAAATATAAAGGTAGATTTGAGAATTAAATGTTCACAATTTTCGCAGTTTACTTAATCCAATTAATCTATAATATTATTCTTAAAGAAGATATAATATTCAACTTCAGAAAAAAACCAGAAAAAGTATATTTCGAAATTTAAAGGAAATTAAAAAAACTTTAAGGAATATGGTATATTGAGGATATTATTTTGTATATTAATCAAGGCAAGTTCTTTGATAAATCTTAATTGGCAATTATGTGATCTTTTAAAAAGTGTTAAATTGGCGGAAATGTTTAAAATTTCATTTCTGGATAAAAAAAGCAGATTCTAAAATGGTGGCACTTAATAATTTGCATTCGATTGAGTTTTTTTACCTGATTGAAAAGAAAATATTTGAATGTTTTTAGGATAATTTTTAAGGTAGACTTTTCTGGAGATATTATTTTGCGCTATTTCTTATTTTTAAACTTTTTCATCGCTTCCCAATTATGTTACCATTTTTAAAAATAATTTTAAGCGGTTTTGTCTCAAAGTGTGTTTTGCATTTCTTTTAAGTTAATTTATTTTTAAGGTGTATTATCTTTATACATTATTTTTTTCATTTCACTCTGAAATAACCTAAATTTGAAATCAATTTATCTTTTAATTCATCCTGTAGTTATCTTTATGAATAAATCCAAATGTTGCACTTAATGAACTCGTGAATTACTTACATTTCGCGGTCCATAAAGTAATGAATTATAATCATTTTTCTTTCTCTCATTTTTTAAACTTTGATTAATACATTTTTTTTACTTACATGATTTGAAAGACGCCAATATTCTTCATAATAATTAAGGAAACATTTATTTATACATGCATTTCAGTTACCTGAGTAAGATAAACTTCTTAAAGTGTCGAAAAAACCCCATCTCTTTAAGAAAAAAATGCGTTAACTTCTCAATCGAGGCACTCCAATCGTTGTTCGGATAGGAAATTTATTCATTTTAATATGCTATAAAAAGCCTTACGATGCTCCATGGGAAATAACTTTTACTGGCGGTTACGTCCTGCAGTACTTATAATCACTTCAGCACGCCGAGAGTCTAACTACCTCAATTTTGCAAACATTCTGATGGGTGTCTATGAAAATGCACGCTTGGTAGGTTAGCTCATTTATGGGAGCTGGCAGTAAAAGTTATTCTCCCACATTGAAGCTTGGAGGGAGGCGGTTGGCTGGGAAAGTCCTTTGATCGATCGAATTAGCGATCAACCAGAAAGCCTTAATCACATTGAAAGATTTCATATGCCTTTTAACAAACAAGTATCTTCTAGACTTAATTATGATAAAAATTGTCTGAGAGGAGGTCAAAGAAAATATTTGAAGATGAAATAGTGTACATTTGCTTTAGAATGTGTGTAAAGTGAGAAATAATAAAGAAAAATTAAGGAAGTTTATTAAATTTTGTGTAATTTGTTACCTAAAATTTCAAATGGTTGATAAATTTTAATATAATTGAGTGATTTGTATTTCTTTTATTGATGATATTAGATAATTCTTTGCTACTTGCGTAGGCAGAAGCAAAAAACTTAATATAATCTTACATACATGATGAATCATATCCTCTTAAGTGCATCAGTATTCTGCTTTAATTGTGGTGATCATCTTTTTAATTTTATAATTTCTCTTAATGATCTTTTCTACTTTTGATCTAGTTAATTGGGTATAATCAATCCAGAATATAATGCCAAAATATCAATATTTAATAGAGTTTAAACTTATTTTTTTAACGAAAATATAAGTTTTTGAAAATTTGCAAGTCATATATTTTGTAAAATATTAGTAAAGATATTGACAATATACATTAAGTTTAAATAGTGAGCATACGGTAACATATTAATTAAATGGATGTAGATATCACATGAGATTTATAGACATATTAACATAAATAGGCCTTAATATTTAAATTTGTGCGAACTTGTGAAATCTTCTCATTCAGATTGTATTCATCAAGTACTGGATTAAGTGTATGATGATAATTTGTAATCTAAAAATATATCAATTTACTACTGTTTATTTCTATCATGCACATTGTATAGAAGGAAATTGATGCCTTTATATTGCGCTATGTTAAAAGAATCAATAAGATTTATGAAATTTCTATATAAAAGTATTTTTCCTCATGGCTTGAAAAGACAGACCATAGTTTCTTAATTAATAAAAATTGATGATTTCTAGATATAAAGTGTTATTTGAAATTTTTGTTATTTGGATTTTAAATCCCTTATCATTCTCTTTTAAATTCGTTGATTTTTAGTTCTTTTGATGATAATTTTATAAGATTTCTTTAGATGCTCTAAAAATATATTGAACTAAAGTTGAAAACTTTGATTCCATCATCCAAGGAGCAGAGTGAGATTCATGTCCATTCATAGCTTAGTAAAAATTAATAATAGTATATTCTTTTACTTTTCTATAGTAGTGAAACAGCAGTAAAATTTAAAGAAAAATATATCTCGTTCTTTACATTTTATAACGAAACATTACAAATGGATATTTGATGAAAATCAACAGAAAAAATATCAAGATTATCAAATATATTTTTCTTTTGTGAATGTCACTAATAATTAGATTTTTGATAAAAAAAAAACAATTACAAAACGAGAACTTTCCCTATGAACAATGAGTTTGCTGGAGTGAAACAGGGATATATTTACGTAAATAGTCATTTTTATTTATTTATCAGAATTTATCGATGAAGCTGTTCGTAAATAATAATGAGAGAAATCTTCGTACGAATATATAAGTTTTCATGTCTGATACAAATACATTTAAAATCAGCCTATTGAGTGTGTTACAAGAAGTGAGCAAAACCTTTTACATACTAATCATTTTAAAGGTTTAGAAACTGAATACTGAAGATCAATACCAAATGAAATTTGCACATCTGCGGCGAAGCAGAATCACATTTTCTAGCTTATGTTTTACAGTTTATCATCTACCGTTGTAAGCTTGGAGTTATTGGAATATTGATTATTTTTTAAATCTTTTGTAACGACTTGTAAACTCTTGCACAAAAACATTTTCTCATTTAACATTTTTGTAAATACCATTTGTATTCAGATCATCTTTATTCTGCTTGTGTCATTTGCGAAAATATGAGACATCGAATTATTTTGTGTGGTTGGAAAACTGGAAAATTTCGCAGTGATCACATGATTTTACTAAAAATGGGGATTTGCAAATTTACATAAGAACATTGAATCCTATTTCATACATGACATGTTTTATTTTAATATACTTGATGTACATATATATACATATACATATAACTGGTACATATACATATAATTGGTTTTGTTTTAGTATACTTGAAGTACCTAAAAATTATGTCTTAACCTTTCAAAGTATCGCATAAATTCTTTGTAGTAATTCCTAATCATATTTACGAAAAAAATTGTTTTGTGTCCATGAAAAGAATTTAAATATTCCTTTAATACATAAGATGTATAAAATAAAGCAAGTTATATTCTCTGCTACGACACATTAAAATAAATTGAGTAAGCAATTTTTAAGATTAAATTTCGTCAATGCGCTAAAAACCTGAATCTTTTAAAATTATTTTTTAACGTGACTCGTAGCGGTTACCAATTTTTTTTATCATTGTGTCTGCGATTTCATTCATTCCTTTTCAAGATTTATTTTGGGGGCATCAAAGAATCGCTACTAATTCCATATATTCTTTCATTGTAGCCAATTCTCTATAACTACTTTGCCATATGTTTGGTTTTCAATAATTCAACAGTCCATTCAAACATTAATTGGGATCAACTTACAGAAATGAAATATGATTCTGTATGAAATATTATTACGAAAATAATATCAATTTAAAAGAAGAAACCAAATTATCAATCATTTCTGCATAAAAATAATGTTGTTAGATTTTTTCCCAGATTTCTAATGCTTTTGTTTTTTCCTGCTTTTATCAGAACATTGTATATTTTTTGTAATCGAACTATTTTGTGTGGTTGGAAAATTTCGCAGTGATCACATGATATTACTAAAAATGGGGATTTGCAAATTTACTTAAGAACATTGAATCCTATTTCATACATTACATGTTTTATAAATGTGTCAACTAAATTTAAACCTTTGCATGAAATTCGCAGGGTGATTTTCATGATAATTATCACAAATGTCAGCAACAACGAAAAAAGGTTCAGTGAAAAATGGAAATAAATTTCTTCCACAAAATATCATTAGTGTCACTTAAGTATAATTCTTTTTTATTAATGCTATTTTTTATTTTAGTAATAAACTGTTTGACAGATGTATCATTAAGCTAAAATTAAAAGGCAAAGAGCATGATGAACTCTTGTTGTCCTTTTTGTCTATCGATTTAGCGTCGATAGTTGTTTGCCGAAATAGAACTTAATGAAGTTTTTTGACACCATTGTCTCACCTTCAACAACTTATTTTTAATTGAATTTAAATTATATGCACTCTATCCCCGTGATAGTCCTTAGGAAAATGAGGAATGCTATCAAGATTATCCTATTGAAAGAAATCGCCGATTAAACGTCAATAATCAACCAATAAAGGGAGATCAACGATATAAACGAATTGTTCTTTTTTCCCGTAATCAAAATTTATTGATACAATAGTTAATAATTGAAACCATAACAGGCTATAAAACTCTTTATGCAAGATAAAACGTTTGACTGAACAATAACTTAGAAATGTTTCAACTTTGAATTCAGTAGCATACCTATTAAAAGAGAAATCATTCAAGTTGGTATGAAAAAATTTGAGGAATCAGGGCTAGTAAATTAAATACGATGATTTTCATCTTTTCAACAACTATGGATGGATTTTCCTGTCATTTTTGAAAGATTACCTGGCACAACACTCGGATCATTTTATGTTTATTTTTGCTATCGCTAATTTCATGACAGAAGGTTCCTCCTGCTGATTGGATTGCTCCATGACTGGTAAGGGGCATTAAGACTCAATTTACCGCCACATTTATGACTTGATGACGTATGCTTAAACAGGTGGTTGCTGATCTTGTCGTGTTTATACTTTTTTTAAAACTAGCTCAGATTTCAACATTTCTTTGTATTTTTTCCAAATTTTGAGATTTGGGCATACTGAATAGTGTGAACGCACGGAATATTTTATAAGTCCTAACATTTTCTAGTTTCACTAAATTTATTAAATATGAGACATTGGGAATTATGAACGCATGGACATAATAATGATTAAATAATTATCAAAGATGAATAATTTGGGAATGATCAATTATGATCACTAGTTAATAAATTACCCTTATTTTTATGTAATTTGAGTTAATGTAATATTTCAAGCATCTGACACAAGTTTAAAACAAATCAGGGATTAAAATTTTATTTTAATCCAACAGTTTTTGCAAAAATTTGCTATTTTATTTAAGTTAATGTGACGCGAAAACTTTGACCCGGAAATATCATCCAGTTTTCTTATTCTATTATGAATCAATGACACAGACACTTAAATGAAGTAGAAAATGATTTAAATGTTAAAGATAACTGTACAGAAGAGTTTTTCGATGAAAGTTTGTATTCAATTAATTCTGTTACGTATATTCAAACATCATTAATTTTTCTAATAATAATGTTTGAAAAATTTATTTATATATATATATATATATATATATATATATATATATATATATATATATATATAGAGAGAGAGAGAGAGAGAGAGAGAGAGAGAGAGAGAGAATTTATAGGTTGGTTTTTATAATAATTCTTAACCTATAAGTTAAAAATGCTCTAGTAAACCGTGCTATGAAAGTCACACAAGGAGATAAAAAAAAAGCCAATTTTATCCATAGCTAATTTTTTTAAAATTTTTCATATAATCGTTGAACCTTAAATTATATTGCTTCCTATATACCTTTATATATTTGAAAAATAAATAATTTAAAAAGTATAAAGTAATTTATTTTTTCAAGAATATTATTTATTGTTATATTTAATTTGAGAAGAAAATGTATGTTACTAGACGTTTACTTTTTTCAGTGATAAAATAGTTTCAAAAATTTCTAAAACATTTATTTATATAGTAGAATATATTGGCTGATTTTCGCTTTAATAGTTTCATTAGAATATTTGATTCGAGTGTAAAGAAAATGCGATCTTGTAGACCACACCTCGCCAGTTACGTCCTAAATTTTCACCTCTCTAATTAAGTGTTAAATAATTGAAATAACAAATTATTAAATAAATGATTTCAATAGAAAATTGCTATTTGTCACATTAAAAATATTCTTTTTGGTTTCGAGATTAAAAAGAAAACTTAACCCAATCGATTGTATGACCTGATTACTGTTGATAACTGAAGCATTTGTTAATTTACCTCATAATTGGGAAAATGTAAAAATTACGAATTCTTTAAGATAAAAGAAGTCGTATCGATTATATTAACATCCAGATGCTTTTTTTTCTTTTCATGTTTATTCCATGCAGAATTCGAAAGAAACTTTAATATCGTTTAAGCTACCAAGCATAAATTTTCTGTCGGAATACAACAGAAACAAATTTTGCTTTGATAAATTATCACCGTTCAACAGTCACTTAAGCGTTTTAGCAATCCATTTTTCAGAGTTAAAGAGGATATTTTTCTTCTAACCAATTTATAGTTCCCGACAACAAACCAGAGAAAGTTTGTTTATTGAAAGTAAATTGAGCATTCAAACAGATAATGGTCAGGTTTGACTTTTATGTGTCAGAATTTTTCTACTGGCTAACTTTTCCACTAAAAATTAATATTCTACTTTCATTCACAAAGAAAAAGTTAAGAAAGATGAATTCTGTAATTATTATTTACTGCGAAAGTTTGAAGGGAGAAATGAAGAGATTTTATTTTAGAAAACTAATTATCATTTATAGTAATAAATAAAAATATTCGCTTGATTTATATTAAATAATTTAATAGCAAAGCGTTTGGGCAGCTTTAAAACAGAATCTATTAATAGCCACATTAATGAAAACCTATTAATAATGAACAAACATGTAAACAGATAAAAAGTACAGAGAAACGAAAGATAATTCGATTTGAAATGGATTTAAATATGTATTATTTATTCGGGAAAATTCTTTAAAAATGCAAAAAAACAGCGTTATATTTTTTCCGTACATGCAGAGGAATAGGATTTGATAAATATTTAATGTTACTGTTCTTCAATCATATAATATAATATTTTTTGACTTTATATCGTATAGAGAAAATATTTTGCATAAAAGGATACTGTAAATCGAATTTCATAAATAATCAGCAATAAAAGTAAGAGTAGAAAGTAATAGAAATCCTTATTAATCCAGTTAATTTCTACAAATATTTAAATTAATTATAAATGTCAATAACTGAAGGGATTTTTTCTGATATTTACAGAATTTGATATTGATTAAGGAGTGTTAAAAATGATACATTTGATTCAGAATTTTTTTTTTCAAAATTAGATTAACCTCAATGGTAATTTTTATTTTTGTTATCGCTAAATTCTTTTTTTTTTATTTATCTTATATTTATTTTAATCAATCATAAAAGTTATGTGTTTCCTCAGATTCCTCGAAATCATAAGACTACTAATTATGAGTATATTTTCTAGATTTCCATTTTTATAACAGAATAAAATATTGATACAAAAGAAAAGCAATTCAAAATAATGATTATATATTTTTACTAAAAATTTTCAAGCCCGATAAGATTTTGATAGAATCAATTTCATATTCTAAATCCATTTTAAGTATGGAAAACTGTCACAATAATTTGCAATAAAAAATTACATGTCTAAATCAACTTCACAATATGCTATATTTGATTATTTTAAAAACCTGGAATATAAGATAACCATCTCGATTTCTTTTTCGAAGTTTTTTCTTATTTAATCGATGGAAAGAATTCTCATTATAAATTACCAATGCATGAAATTGAGAATTTGTGCACCCCCTAGAACATCTTTGAAGAAGAATTGCACAAACAGCAGAATATTGCTTTTTATTGGTTTAATTACACCTGAAAGGACACTTGTAAGCTTAGAACTTTCCCGCTCACGTAATGGATATTTCTATGAAAGAAGAATAATGATGTTTACAAAAAATGTACCAATATATCTAATTTCATATATTTATCACAAGGCTATTAAATATGATTTAACAAAGGAATTCAACAATTTTTATTTTCTGCTTAGTCACCATCTGAATGAAGACCGTCAAATGATATTACAGTACTTTTTGAGTAATAATCATAAAATACAAAATTTGCTTTTAAATAAAATCGATTACTTCACGGAATAAACATGCTCAGGATTTTCTTTCTTCAAATATGAGTGACCACGAAACGATGCAATAATATTTATTCTTTTCTCAAAAATAGAAAACTATAATAGAAATAAAGCTGCTCTCAAATTATTAAAATATTTATATTAATGCCAATTCATATTAAAACTATAAGCTTCTATAGTTAGATAATAAGCTTTTAATTTGGATATCTTACATTTCACTGTGACGTAAGATGAGTAATTAACTGCAGATATTAATTTTCAAATCACGTTTAAATTGTATTATCGAGAACATGAATTAGCTTCATTACATACATATTTAAACACATATTTAAAAATACTGATAACCGTTTAAAATTAAAAGTATTAAATAAAACATTAAGCTTACATAACGAAATATTTTAATTTTTCTGTCTCTGAAAATATTCGTGTCTCCAAGAATTCAACCATTTTCCAATTGCCATTGGTTGTAATAATTTATATAGCATTACGAGAAGCGGTGGTAAGTGGTAGATCAATAAACGAGATCTACGGATAAACTGCCTCATAAGACCACCAGATAAAATGAAAAGCATAACTCCCTAATAGGAAGGTGGTAATTGCCATCAATTTGGCAATAAAAAGAGTAAAGAGAAATGGATATAGTTCTTGCAATATAAGGTAGCTTTTATTTCAGAGAATAACATACATTTTGAGGTTCTTAATTATTTGATCATTTCTTAGCCAGGTTCAGAAGAGTAGCATATTACAGCAAAAGCTTATATCATTTCTGTATCAGATAGAAACAATTCAGTTATTTGTATTAAACTGAACTACTGTTCTACTTTAGTAGGATTATTTCAACATCTGTTACCTTAACTTGGAACGAGAAGCATTAAGTCGATGCAATCGATTTACTAGCACATTTGCTGGGCCAAAGATATTTATTAAAACGTACGGTAGAGTGATCATCATTGGAAAAAAGAAAATAGGGCATGTATTAAAAAAATCCAAACAGTCATATTTTCTTTGAAGATATATTTATATGATAATTTATTCTTTAAAAATTCATAAGAATGGATAATTTTTTTCTTAAAGTTACATTGTAAAGGATGTTACTAGCTAGTAGGAAATTATTCACAAGCTAATCTAAACAATTACGGCATATAACTGGTTGATCTTTCACATGAAAAATCGTCCCTATGAAGATATGCCATTTGTACTACTCACATCTTGTCTATGCATTCAGAGTTTAATTGAAAGATTATCATCATATCAGTTGCACGGAAGCCGAGTTCTCGAGGTAATCACTGGCGAAGGTCTAGGCCTTCCAGTAAGAGGTACGTCACCTAATCGATATGGAAATATCTTGACCTTAAACCTTTTCTTTATTCCCAAAAGAAACTAGATACTTATACGGTTTACTTATTTACGTCTTCATCGTTCTGTTTCTCAGAAAGCACCACGAGTTCATGTTATACAGTTCGAAAATACAAAAATACGCTGAATAAGTCAAATCAATAATATTTTTAACATCTAAATAATTGCAAAAATAGAAATTCAAGGAGAAACTGCACAGAATTAATGGCGATTCTTATATATATGTTACGGATTTTCCTTCTTATCCCTCTTACTATCCTAATTCGTCAGGGTTGTTCCCTTGTATAGAGCGGTGTATGGTATGAGAAGGCGAGTACACACAATGATCCTTCATTTAGTAGACGACCCAACGCAGACGGCGTTTATTTACAGGACAAAGACAGGGCTGCATAAAGACGACAAATATTTACAGCACAACTATGTACAGAAGACAACTATTTGCATTACAGCACACAGCAGCACTCTACAGCAGACAGTAGCCCTCATGTAGAAATTCCGTAGTGACAACATTCACAGCACATAAAGCTGGCAGACAGGATTCAGCAGGAGAGGGGATCTTTCTGGGATCCTGTCAACGTTCACGCAGGTCTCTCCAAATGGCTGAAACTACTCATCTGTCTCTTCTTGTTTCGCTGCCAACTCACTACTTCACACAACGAGACTACTTCTCAGTTAAGGACTGCTCGATTCCCGGCGACAAGACACAACGACGACAGAATACCGCACAAACAACAATCCAGCACTCCCCCGATACTTTGGTATTCTCTCGGCGACTCTTCCGTTTAGGTCTTCTATTCAAGATGTCTCAATTTGGGTCTTTTTGATTGGTCACCGCACCAGACCACTCCAGCTTCAGATAGTTAGCCTTATATAGCAGTGTGAGGCGGGGCTAAAACTTTATAGTCCAATCAGGGGCATTCTGGATGTATCTCGGCTCCTAATGGTCGGATCGGGAAAATTCTAGATGTTTCGGGTATTATCCATTTTGCGCGAAAGTGTGCCAAATGATCGCCAAGCTCTGGGATCTATGATGTCATTCCCGAGCGCCATTCAATATAGATGACTGTAAATCTGCCTCTTTACGATGACATTATTAAAGCGGGGAAGCCTAATTCAAGTTCTTAACAATATTCTAACATTTATACAGCACAACTTCAAGATATTTCTGAAGAAACTCGCCGTATTAATAGAATTGCAAGCATGTATTTAATTGTATGAACTTTATGTGAATTCTTTTAAAGGAATAGGAATTTTTGTCATACTAGAAGCATTTAGAAATGATGGGAAATTTAAAATAATGGTTAAAACTTTTAATTACAAATCGGCAGTGATTCTGATTACCATATTAATTTTAGTATTTACATGATATGCAAAGATTCATAAAGGCATACAAATATGCATTAAAAATTGGGAAGGATAAGTATCTTGATAGTCAAAATCTAGCAACCTCCTTAACTAAAGGACGGTTTGTGTAGAGTACATATTTAATGTAACAAGAAATAATCAATTTTATAAAGACATATAACAAAAATAGACCTGCACTTGCAAATAAGAATTAGATTTGCATTTTTTTTATATTTTTATAGATTAAAGAACGAATAATCAACGCCATATATCATTTAAAGACATAAATAACATGCAGACAACATGCAGTTGGTCTGTATAGGGTGGAATTCTATGTAGATTCCTCTACAATAAGAATTGTTCAAATTTCAAGAAACCCTCGAGGGAGTTTAGCACCATGGTGTATAATGCTGGTTTTAATCGCAGTTAAAGTCCTCATTCCATCTCCGCAAACACTGTCTGTTAGGAATTGCCACAACCAGAAATCTCAGGGATTTAAGTGAGGTGAATGAGGATGCCAGGATATCTCAATACCACACAATTTTCACCAGAGTTAGCAACAAGCAGTTCTTGGATTTTTCGTCCAATGTGGGGTCAATTTCGAATGAAGACATAGGTCACAACATTACTGTTCCTGTAAAGCAGGAATGTCCTGCTGTCGAAAAAGTTCACTATACTGCGAACTAGTGATAGAGCACGTTTTAAGACCTTGGACATAGAGAGTTTCAAGAAAAAGAGTTTCATCGGCCCGAAGATACAATTTGCAATGTTCGCCATATAATTAGGTAATTAGTATGTAGTAGTTCTTCGTGCATAACATATAAGGTTAATCAAAATTGCCCAAATGTGGCAATTTTGATTCACAGCTCCATCTAAAGAAAAGAAAGCCCATAAGGTCATACAATTTACCAAGGTCATGCTTCATCAACGTAAATGTTCACCATAAATTGAGAAATAAATTCGTAGCTTGTTTGGAGGTCTTGAGGTCGAAGCATTTGTACGATATGGATATCATTTAAAAATGGATTACACAATTTTTTCTTACAGTCGACCACGGAATCGGAGACTCAGGTTACCCTGATAGGGAACTTTTTGAATAATAGCTGGAACTGGAGGCTCCTTCAACAACAGCAATAGTTACTTCTCCGACCGTTTCTTTCACAATCGTTTCCACCCTCTACCTGATAGTACACGCATTACTCCAATCTCTTCAAATTTCATAATTATCTTCTTCAAACCATTATTTGGCCCGGACCCTTTTTGCAATTTATTTAAGTGATGATATTCATGCATTGAAGTTGAGCTATTGTTGCCGTTTTAATAGAACAGTTTTACTAGTAAAGCTTGATCATTCTTCTGTAAGGGCATGATTAAAATGACAAAAGAGCGCAGATTGATTTTGGGCTCTGATTGCAAGTTTTTCTATAAGTTTGACTAATTTACTTGAGGAATTGTTAAAAAGTGCTATAAGTGGTGGTTAAAATTTGAGCTAGATATTTCATTGCAAAAATCCTTTTCACATAGTCCATATAACGTATGTACCAATGTTCATGAAATTACGATACGTAGAACTAGTTCAATAAAGGTCTGAATAGGGGTTAAAACACCCCTGTACCAATATCTCGCTTATGACTCAGTAATATATGATAATTAGTGATAACTGTGGAATTGAATAATTTTAATGACTGGTGCATTGCACGTGGAGAAAATATTTGTTAAGAACACCATGCTTTCAAAATAATTCATCAAAACAATTTCCATAATTTCTTATTTCTGCAATAAATCAGTCAATAAATATTTCTGAAATATATTACTCTTTTGTGACACAAAATGGGAATAAAAAAATTGGTTATTTTTTATCATTTGAGGCTTTGACCATTCTTCTAATTAAAAATTACATGAAACCGACCAGTGATTGTTTTCATTTATTTATTTGCCAAATCCATCCTCCATTTAAACATTCTCATTAGGAAGTATGTAAATAAGATGTTCAAGAATATTAATTCTTTGACTATATAATTTTCAGTAATCAGTTTCTCTGAAATCGCGTAGAAAAGAAAGATAGTTTCGCATAGATAATTCTACTTGATATTTTCAAATGCTTTTAAGGTTCTATAACTGGGACATGAGTGAATAAAATAACTGGGAAAGACTAAACAATTTGCTTAACAGAGATCATTTGACAAAGTTAATATCAGGTTGACATCCACCTTACAAAATTTCCGCATCATAGCAGATTTAATGCTTCAATGAGATTTTCAGTGAATACAGATTTAACTTAGTTAAGACCCAAACTCTTACCTAAGTTCATTTACATACATCAATTCAGTCGGATCAATTATATAAATCACTTGAAACTCTGTTATTAGGACACTGGGGACCTATTTTGAGACCATGAGTCAATAAGGCATAAGACTGGAAAAAAGCTATTTAAATTTTTGAGACATGAATATGGGTTTTTATTCTATCTCACTTCAATAGAGGCAAACATATTTTTAGATTAAATTGTTAATTATCGGGATCTTATTTTTACGTAAGAATTAAATTGAGATTTAAATTTAATGAGAATTAAAGAACAATCTAACAAATACATTTTAAAATTTATTTTATACTATATGAATAGACAATATTTTTGGAGGAATCAAACAAATCCAAACAAATTTTTTAATCCGAAAAATACCGAATTATATCTGCAAATCAATTTTATTTAGAAGTTTGTGATTTCTTTCACAGCCAATAATACCAAGCATATCCGGTTCTAGACACTTTAATGTATTGATATTATACGCCATCAAACGTCTTGTTCGACTTCATCTAAAATGTATTAAATTAAAAAAAGTTTTCACTTAATTATAAGGTATATGAGTTGCAAAAGAATTCAAAAAATATTTCAAATGAATGCCCTTTACAAAGCTATTTATATGGTAGAAATGTGTAATTATCCTCCATGAAACTCATTCAAATTGAGAAGATCTCCAGTGGCATGGCAGTATTTCTTGTAATAAAAAATAATGCAGATAAGATGCCAATTTGAGTGTCACAAAATCTTGGCAACATTCAATTTCTACTTCAAGATTAGTTGCCGAAGATCTGTTAGAAATGAGTCATTTCGAACATATGATAAAATAAAGCCGGATAAGCGAAAGTGAGTATCCTTCACCGAATTCGTTACTCTTGATTATCGTTATATCTCAAGAAAGATTCACAACTATGTAAAGTACAATAAGTGTCTTTTACAATAAAATTTTAGCATTAAAAGGTAGCCTATAAATGAATTTCATGAAAAGAAACTGATGAAATCACTTTAATTTTGAAAAATTAATCTAAGTGACGATATCTTTTATTTCTCCATATTTTCATTTAAGTAATTTTTTGTCTTAAGGCGAGAACCGCTAAAGTTTGCTCTAATGGGATTTCTGTTTGAGAGGAAAGAAGATTTATTGATTTCGAATCTGCATCAAAAAGCTGGTTTCTGAAGTACCGGACCCGAATGATTTTCCACCAATTTGGAGAAGAGGTAATTTTAGTTGAAATATTCAGTATTGCATTTATTCAAGCTCTTAATAGACTACTTGAAATTATCCCATCAGAGATTTTCTATGCATAGGCATTTTTTATTCCTCATAATATTTCATTTCTGAAAAGAATGCTTTTAACTAAAATTTTACATTGCACAGAAGGAATGCGGTTACCTTCAAGGGATTCTTAAATTCAGCAGATGTAATGAATGCAAATGCAATGAATCCTAGATAAACAACTGTATACTTTTATCGCAGTATAATCTGGGATGTTTGGCTTGTTCCATTAAAAACATGCACTCAGAGAAAATCATAAGGCTTCTTTTTTAGTGTAGCAATTCTTAATCTATGTTCTGTAGCAGAGGTAAATGAAGGCAAATTCCTGGTCTCAGCTATGGAACTTCCAACGAAAGATGATAACGAATCACACAATTGCAAATTAAGGGATTCTAATTACTATCCAATTACTAGCCTTATTTGTCTCGGAACCGAGAAGATACACGCCTGCCACATTAAACTGCTATTAGAGTATTTACAGCTAGGAGCGAAATTTTTGAAATGCATCATTAAATGTGAACAAATATTCAGCTTATATATGTTTTTTTTCTATAGTATTTTGAAAGAAATTTTGAATTTATTATACATAAATAGAAGGATATATTTTAATATGCTGACATGTACTATTAAAGCAAAAATGGTAATCGATTCAAATGTTTATTCACACCTTAAAAATTGTCTTTTTGTTATGTTTCTGAAAGAAGCGGGGAATTATCTGTTTTTTTTTTGCATTATATATTAAAATGAAAAGATGAGTATTATAAGCTTTCATTTTGAATTTTTGATGATTAATGGCATTGTTCAATGCAGCCCTTCTATTTAAATTTCATGAAATGTTGTTTCAGAGCCGTTGAATTATTTCAACAAAATTTTGGCGTAAACACTAGTTATATGTAAATTTTTAAAAAAATCTTAGAATGTGCAGTTTTAAAGTATTTATAGTATGTACGTAATTTTTTAAACACTATAACTGTATTATAGCATAATTTCAATTGCAATATTATCTAATATTCCATATTTTTCGAGTCATTATATCGGAATTATTAACAGGAATATTTTCTTCAGAAAATGTTACAAATCGAGAGCATTTTCTTCAAGATATTATCTAATGGGAATTTAAAATTGCATGCTCTCATTTTTCAAGGAACTACAAATTCTTGTTCATTAAAAAAGTGCATTTATATATAAATTTAAATTATATCCTAATTAATTTCCTACTTTTTTTCTTAATTTAACCCCTATTAAATTAATTCAAAAATGCTATCTTATTTCCTGATCCTATACTTGATTTTTTATTTAATTAATTCTATACGCTCTGTAAGAACTTAAATTTGCTGTTGAACGTGTGCTTCTTGCTTGTACACAAATCATGGCTTCCGGGATAGCATAAATCTAGTTAAATAATTTAAAAGTATCTTAAATCTCTTCAACCAAGATATTGCTTAAAAATATCCGCATTTATACTATATTATATAAATATATATATATACAGGGTGATGAGCGAATAAGCCCTGATTTCAAAATTGAATATCTCTACAAAAAAGTTCGATAGAATTATGCGGTAAACTGTAAGTTTGTTAGCAAAACTGTAAAAATAGTGTACAGAAGTTAGAAAATTTAGTTACAAAAATCGTTAACAGTTGGCGCTCTGCCCTGAAAACTCTTTCTCTAAAAGGAGTCTTAAAAAAACAATAAAGTGATGCGGTCTTTGCAATCAAAATACAATTTTTTCAAAATATTCACCGTTTGAAACAATGAGGTGGCGTAATCGAACAATGAAGTTTGACATCACGTCTTGCAATGTCTCAACGGAAATATAATCACATGCACCACCAATCAACGATTCAATTATCTAGAGTGGCGGGATTGTTTCTATAAACAGTATCTTTCAATGCTTCCCACAGAAAGACGTCACAAGAAGTCAGATCGGGAGAATATGGAGGCCTAGCTATTCCTGTCTCAGCAAATTGCGGATAATCTAACTCGATTACTCAATTCTCAAAGTATTCATGAAGAAAGCGAAAAACTTTATCTGTTTTATGTGGTCGAGCCCCATCTTGCATGAACCAGTCGATACCTGGTTTATCCTCCAACGCTAGTTGAGTGCTGACAAAGTGTTCGAAAATTGTAACGTAGCGTTCAGTTACTATCGTTTCTCGCACGAAAAATGGGTCAATAATACCTCTAGCGCATACCGCAGTCCACGCAGTAACTTTAGACGAATGCAGTGCTTTCTCTTCACACAAATAAGGATTTTCGGAATCCCAAAATCTCCAGTTTTGTTTATTAACGATTCTATTCAAATGAAAATGTGCCTCATCTGTGAACCAGATGCAGCTCACATCAAATCCGTCGTTGTCGATCATTGTTAAAATCTGATTCTCAAAGTTAACCCTTTGTTGCACAGCTGTAATGGGTATGGCCTGATGACTTTGGATTTTGTATGGAAACAGCCGAATGTTATTTTTAAATATTTTTTTTTGAGTGTTCCTATACTTCAAACTTGTTTCTGATGCAATTCGTCGGATGCTTTTCTGAGCAACTCCAGAAACTTTGACTGCATTTTCTGGAGTGACTACAATCTATGGGCATTGTGATTAGACCGCTATTTGTTAGAGATTCTCGTAACTAAACTTTCTTAACTTTTGTACAGCATTTTTAAAGTTTTGCTAATAAACGTACAATTTACCGCATAATTCTATCGATTTTTCTTGTAGAGACATTTAATTTTGAAATCAGAATTTATTCGCTGATCATCCTGCATATAGAGGAATGTTAATCTATAATTAGAATAATAGGCGAAAAACAAGAAATAAGAAAAAATGTAAAAGGAGATAAAAGCATATTTTTGTTTTTATTTTGTTAGTTCTAAATTTCAGTATCGAAAACTTTATTTGTTTATATGATGGTAGGACCGAAAATATGACAATCTTTAATTTTGGTAATTTTTTAATACATGTGTTTTATTTAAGAATAATTCAGTATCAATTAATGTCAAACGAAATTTGAATTGCCACTAAAAAAACTGCTAATATATATATCATTTATAAAATTATTTTGCCTAAATAAAAAAGAGGTATTATTTACAGTAGTATGTAAAACATTTTCTATATAAAAGGAAATATATGCCGAATTTTCGCATTATTAAATTAATGGGTATCCAAATAATCTTGTTATAATTGAAATATAATTCTTTGAGAATTTTTTGTAAAGAACACATCTCATCCATTTTTTCATTCTTCAAAATCTGTTTTTGAAATATAAACAAAATATTTTTTAGAGGATAGGATCGATTTCATTTTTCATATTTGGGAAATTTAAATGAAGAAAGTTGCTTTCAATGTTCATTTAGTTTAAAAGTCATATTTTATGATACATACCAGAATATTTTGGAGTAAATGTTTCCGAATTGAAGTGAATTAAAGAAACGTAAAATTTCATTATTTTTATGGTATAGCAAGTGGTATGTTTTAATTAATTTACCGTTAGAAAAATGCATGTTTAAAAAATATTATGCATTTTATATTTTTCGTTGTACAATAATGTTATTTACATCCTATGTTTTTTAATGCCACAGGTTCCCTATGCATCCATTCTCTTGGAAAATATTCATTACAAATAAAAACGATTTTCATCTTTATCCATAAGACCTAAAAAAGTAATCTGGGAAAAAAAATGTTAAAATTTCTTTTGAAAAGGTTCACGGTGGAAATTGATTTGATGGCGTTGTAGGAATATATTTCTAGCTGATGTAAAGCTCTAAAAATATTCGATTACCACGAAGTGTGAAATCCTTATATTCAGTCAGTAATTGTATCTTCAATGAAAGTATACTGAAATAATATCGCAAAGGAAAAATAAATACTGTTTTTTTCAATCAGTATGAAACTTCAAAGGATGCAGAACAAAATCCGAAAAATTTTCAATCTTTTCTTCATCAGTAAGTTCTGGAATGCAAATATAAAAAAAAAAATTCAAATTCATGTAGTTCTTGTAATTTATTTCAAATTCACATAGAAATTTTCAGTGCTTTGAGAAATACTTGAAGCATATCTCTGTAAAATTGTGTGTTTTATCTCTAGGTTTCCGCATTTCTACATAATAAAAAAAAGAAATTAAACGAAAAATAAAATGTGTATCTAGAAAAAAAAACCTACTGAAAAGGAATTTGACTTGCAGCTTTTAATATTTTTAAGGTGACATGGTGGCACATTTCAATTCTTTTTTTCTAATTTTAAGAAAAAAAATTGAAATGTGAAATGTAAAATACTTTAACAAAAATGTTTTATTGGATTGAAAGTTACCGTTAAATAAATTAAAATCGCCATGGAAAAATAGATATTGATTTCCATGCTTAGTTTAAAAATAACTTTTTTAAAAACGAAGCATTTCATTTCAAATTTCTGACTACTTTTACCTTCTCATATATGAAGTGAAGCGAAGAGAAGGCATTGTTTCCGTCAAAAAATTCAAATTTGAGATTTTAACGAAATTCCACATTTTAGATAACTCAAATCCAAAATATATATTTTTTTGGATTAGGCATGTCTCTCCATTTGTTTTTAATAAACATAATTCAAAAAAGCTTCTAGCTAGACGAATGGAAGAATTATAGTCAGTACATAAAACATTCTATAACATGATAACTACAAAACGAAGAAAGCTAAGAGAATAAAATTTTTATTAACACAGATTCAACATCTAAATTGTGGATATCTATCATATTTTTTATAAAATCCGTTTCAGAGTTGACTCTTGGTCGGTCTATACTTTCACAACATGTAAAAACGACAGTTAAAAAATATAATAATTAAATATAAGAAAATGGTATGTGATTTTATGACTACAGGTGTGTTTCTATATCAAATTTTAGTTTTAATAGGACTGAAAAGGCAAATTCTCTTTTCAGGCAGCAATTGCTAAATGGTAAATATTAATCGTCTAAATTAGTCCAGTTTTACCCGAGATATTCGACAAAAAATGAATAATATAATGAAAACATGTATTAAAATTTGAATCCTTTATTTTAATTAGCAAAATAAAGCTTGAGTATTTTTAAAGTATAAAAGTGAATAAAAATCTATCAAGGATCTACTATTCACAAATGCACTTCATTTATCATCCGAAATAGAATTTGAAATAACTTCCTAATATCATCAAAAGCATAACCTGGGTACAATCAGAAGAAGTAATGAATAAATTAGACGATAAATGAAAAATAATGATTTTTTGGACATTTTTCCCATTAAATGCTTAAATACAAATAAAGAATGACTTCTTAAACCAAAATATTAACATAATGCTTCTTCTTAATTAATATCTCTTTCTGATTTATAAATTTTACATTAATGCATTTGCATGGTGTCAGATAAAATACCTGTAAACCCAACTACCTTAGTCATAAGATGTGAGAAGATGTGGATTGTTAACTCAAAATCCTATAATGCTGCAAAAGATATTTCTTAGCTCTATAAATTGGCACGTTATTAGAGGTTCAAATACATTTCGAGTTCATTTACGACTTTTTTAAAAACATTTTATCTTAATTAAACCTATTTTTATGTAGCAATCATTAGCAAGAGCCTTATTTGTATCACAAACACATAGAAATTTACTGCAAATGAGAAAAAAAAAATGTTGTCTACGCTTTGCAGATTTTTTTTATTAAAAAAAGTAACATTTTCTGATTCACTTAATTCAGAAAATAATTTTAAAATCTTGCTTGGTTAAACTAAGGTAGATTTTCCTAATATAGCTTCATATAGGTTGTTACTGGAATTTTAAGAAAATATATTTTTGATTTTCGCAGAACTTTAAAAATTTCATCACCAGAAAATTATGAAATCATGTCTATTAACCAATTATAACTTAAGAAATACTTTCAGAAGCCCAAATTAAATCTGCAAATAAAACTTTTAGAATGATTGATATTAAAGGCATGCATGATTTTAGGAAATCTGAAAAGCAGTATTCTTCTCTTTGCGCGAAGCATGATTAACTTAATTTAGTAAGTTACGTTTGAATAAATCTCCCTTTTGAACCTAACATTTGAACATCCTGGGAGGATCCTTCATAAATTCATGGCTGAATGAAAATAGTCCATCTGACTCGCAAAATTACGTTTCACTTCCGCTAGAAGTCCTTCCACCTTTGAAGATTAATTTCATAGACAGCGAATTATTAATGACAGCCGATCTCAAACTTGCGATTTTCTACATCCGATACCAACATTATGTTAGCAGACCATTATTAGAAACCGAGTTATTAGTTTAATATAATTGAATGCTGTTTAAATATTCCGCACATGATTCTACGAAAATAAATTTATTTTGTTATACTTGTTATGAATCAAAATAATAATTCCAATTTAGAAAAGGCAACACTGATTATTTTTAATCAGTGTTGAATAGAAAGAAAGAGTTTTGTATTTAAATTTAAAAAAAACTCTGGAAACATTGGAATACTATATTGATGTAACTTAATATTGCAATTTGTGTGCATGTAGCTTCATTAAATATACATATAAATATCCATCCTCAGTGGTAGAATATTTTAATGTTGCAAAAAGTTTCCAAATAAAAGAAATTTTCGAGCATTTTTTAAAAATTTGTTTTAAATCCAACAGGAGAAAACTAATTTCAAATATTTCAGTTGTTTTTTAAAAATTAAATAATGCTCCGTATTTCATCTAAATTTCTTGGCGAATAAACTGTATTCTTCAATATTGGAAGTAATTTAAGACCTCGGCAATTTTTTTAACAAAGTGAAAATTGGTATTTCAGGATGATTTGTAGATGAATAAAATCAAATTGCATTCTGAAACTTGCTAAAACTTTATGCTTTTTTGAATACATATCATTGTTTTGATGCTAACACGAACAATATTTTAATCATAGTTTAGAGAACTAAATGCGTGAAAGAGTCTGAATAAATTTCAGCACTCGTAAAATTGAAATTTAATAACGCTGGAATTGCTTACTTCGTGCTTGATGCTTGAAGTAATCCAATTTTAACCTACAGGTACCCAACGACGGAAAATAATCATTATCAAATTGGGTGCACTTCTCATCATATGCTGTACAGGCTTATATGCTGACGAGATATGGTATGGTATGCAATAAATCTCCACAAGATAGGGATGCTTCATCATAACATCGCAGCAATCCAAATTAAAACGCAGACTTACTTCGATACCGTTTTATGAGGGCACATACCATTGCTGGTTGCATATTACCTCGGCGATTCTACTAGGATGAATTTTCTTTCTTTGAGGCGCTAGAGATGAAAATGCCAACGAAGGGTTAGTGGATCGTAAGAAACGTTTATTATACACAGGTTGATTGGTGCCTGAAAAGAGTTAAATTAAAACTCAAGCCCGTGAATCAAAAAGTAAACGATTTTTAGTATTTTAAATACTTTTAGTAGTCACTATTATGAATATCATGTTCCATATTGAGAAAAATATTCGAAGAAAAGAAATATAATTATGTAATGAAAAAAATTCATGAAATTGATTGATTTGATCAGGAAAAAATAAGCAAATAAAAGAGGACATTTGAAACAATTGAAATCACAATCGATAGCTGTTAGTAAATTCGATTTTTATTATTATCCATCGTTTGATATACCAAATTTCTTAAGTTCTTCTCTGATTAATTCTTAGGGATATTGACATTTGTGACTCTTATTTTATGTCATGTTATTAGTTTTGGAATGATGCAATTATTAAACAGTGCATACGATAAATCAGTTTTGAAAATACTGATACCAATATACTTGTATACATTCGATTGTTTCTATATATTGCCATTACTTAGGAGTGTCACGTTATTAGATTTGGAATGATGCAATTATTAAACAGTGCATACGATAAATCAGTTTTGATACCAATATACTTGTATACATTCGATTGTTTCTATATATTGCCATTACTTAGGAGTAATTAGAATGGAAATCTTCAGAATTCGGAATGTTTTTCTTTGATTTAGAAATTAGAAAATAACAATATCTCGCTTCTAACCAATGAATATTTTATTTGAAAAATGGTAAATATTTCAGAACAGATATTAATTTTGAAATACAAATATCGTTCAAAATCTCGTTGCCAATAAGAAATTACAAGGTACTGTATTCTATAAAATTTTTTATTGATGTCAGAAAACCGGAAGACGGAATGATAGATCATTTTATTGGAAGAATAACTGCCATCTAAAAAGATCCCCTTTTCGATGAAGTAGACAATATGGTGATGAAAAGTAGCAAAACGTTAATTCCCTTTTTAATATCCAGTTAATAAATAATCTATATTCATAGAGCTGCCCAGTAGAGTGTTTCTCAATATTAAATGAAATATTCATTAAAGTAGAAATTTTATACAGTTAAGAATTGAATAAGGACTTATTTCAAGTGGATTCCTTAAAACAATTATTTTAAGAAAACTCTTCATATTAAGTTTAGCACAGCATATTAAAAATGGAAAAATCTTCAAAGAATAGTAGAATAAAAACGATTATAGGGAAACAAATTATAAACAACAATAATAACAAGCGAAAAAGACAGAAAAAAAGGTTATTAAACATTTTCACGGAGCAGAAAAACAAATTTTCAGTTAAAAAAAGTTCAAATCGTCGTTATTTTTGTTTTATTACAAGACATTTTTTTAAAAATCTAATTGAAGTTAAAGAAAACTACGATGAACAGAAAATCAATTATTGAAAACATTTCTTTGACATATTTAATAAAATAAGTTAACAAAACTTTCATGATTCAGTTATTCTGACTAGCAAATTATAGCAAAAAATTCTTTGAATTTCAATAAGATTAATAGGATTCTTTTGTAAAAAGCAGAAACAAAATCAGGGCAATACCAATAGAAGCAAGCAATGATAAACGTTGATAAAATGAGTTGGAAATACTTTTCACTTACTTTTGCAGTTCAGTTAAAATATTTTAAATTTTTGCAACAACTTAATGCAGATTTTCACAGTAACTGTTATTTTTAATAGTATTTACATGAGTATTTTTTTATCCTTAACATTTTTAAAGAGAGGTAAATAGGCTTCACCTTCGGGTATATTTTTTTTGGATGACAGTTATTACAGATTCTTGTCACTACGCCATTCAGGTTTCAATTTCTTTTTGGGCGTTGTGTGATACTAAATATCTACGTATTTTCACCATTCAAAATGTTAATTTCGTTACCAAAGAGCAATGAAGACTACAGCTGTCGAAATAATATAGATTTTTATTACATAGGAATTTGAATAAGCCACAATGATTTTTTTCATTTTTTCAGATCAGAATCCAATATTTATTAAGGATAATTTGAAATTTCAACAAACCAAAATATAAGGGTGAATGTTACGAATTACACTATAATGCTCTTATGGAATAAAATATTTCTCTATTAAAGACAGCAAATGAACAATTTATTTGAAGACCTTTATTATTAGATAACTAAATTTGTTATAAGTTATGCCATTTTTTTGTTATGCAGTTGAGTTAAATTTTGATTTCAATCTTTTCGAAAAGAAACAAAAAAGTACCCATTCAGTTTTCTGGAGCATGCGTATTAATTACATCCCGGCGATGAATCCCAAAGTGTATTTGAAATTTAGGAGAGTCGACTTCAACTGATTTGAAAAATACCAGTTTTATCATTTTAATAAAATAGCTTTATCAGTTTTAATATCAGTTTTACATAATATTTTAAGAATATTTATGATTCTTTCCTTCCCTTCATTTCGTATACGAAAGCATGTCTTTTTGTTCAAAATCAAAATTTTCTTCTTCCTTTTCTTTTAATTTTGACTATGACACATTTATATTACAATATCCACACAAACAAATATACATAAAAAATGTGGCTTGAATGTTTAAATTATGTATCATTATTTTTCCTATAATCTATAGTTCATGAAGCTGGATATTAAAAAAAGGCCAAACGCTCATCTGACAAAATAAAATAAAAGTCGGTTTCAGCGGTTGAAACTGTAATATAGTTACTCGAAGGAAAGATAGTATTTTAATCACTTACTATGATGATTAAGGATTTACGATATGATTTTTATCATTTTAATCAATTACTTGCGAAAGAAATAATTGTTCACCAAATAACGATCAAATTTATCTGTTTAATAAGAACAAAATATAATAATGAAAATTCATTCTGATTTTCTTTTGCTTAAAATATAAATTGTCCGAAATTTCAATTCAGTAAGTAAAAGATTTTTTATAGTATTTATAGTATTATAGAATTAACCTTTATTGTATTCAGATTGTTGCAAATCTGCGTTAAATGACTTGTTATATTATTATTTTCCCTTTTCTTTTCAATTAGGATACTCAAAATATTTGTGAATCAAAGAGTGTAAAAAGGCCATTCATAAATTTGATCAAACCGATATACATCATATAAGAGATTAATGCTTTTTTATTGGTTAGTCATATCACTGTCCCCCCACTAAGGCACACGGATTAACCTCGCAAGACTGAATAAACGGACCACCACAACAGCAACACTGGCTGGAACTGTGGTTGAGTCCTAAGAGCCATCACCGGTCACGGTATAACCCTCCTCGTAGGGAGTACGTCCCGTCATCGATGGGAGGGCCAATGCCCCCCCCCCCCTATTATTGTTCCCACCGGCTTAGCGAGATCCAATCACCATACCGGAAGCATCTCATCCTCATTTCGAGGCACCCCAGTGAGTTTTTATATTGGTTATTATATCATTGGATGTTTCTTTGTGGAAATAAGCTATTATACTACATTATACAGGGCAGGGGTGATTAACCAACTGTACGTGATACAATATTTTTTGGCACGCCACCGATCAAAATGGTTTGCATGCGACTATTTGAGATAAATGCTTTTTCCGATCCAACAGGTTGGAAATAGAAGAATTTGATATGAAAACAGATTGATTTCCGGTTTAAATCAATATGAATTCAAAAATTTATTCAGAGAAGGGAAAATTTGGAATTGATTTAAACAGAAATATTGACAAGCAATATAAGTAAAAATACCTGTAACGAATCTTTGAAAACATGGAATTCAATTCCAGACATAATTAGTTGTTTGAAGAAATTGAGATCATGTTACTTTCACCATACTTTCGTATATCTATACATGAGAAACATTATTTTTAGAGATAAATAGCATAAAAAAAACTCACTTAAAAACCGTTTGGCAGATTATCCCTAATCAGCATGTATTCTGATCTTATATTCCTTATACAGGTTATTTGTCATCTAACCTACAACAACAGATGTCACACTAATGTTACTTAAATTTTAATTACACCTACAACTAAAACATCTACAACTATACATGGCAAATTACATTTTTTGTAGTAAATAAAGTTTAGTTTTTAGTTGTTAATATTCAGTTTTATTATCTTGCCAATAAACAAAAGACAAAATTATTTTATGGCACATCTATACCTCATTAAACATTTCTTTAGAAAAAATGGCTCTTTGATCTATAAAGATTGGCGATTCTGTACTGATGACAAAAGTAGGAAATCTAAATTTTTACATTCTTTTCTGTCCTTTTGATCAAAATGAACTACGTTATCAAGATTTCAATCGCACCGTTTTGAGCTAATCAACTACCGCTTCGACGAAATGGAGTCCGATTGTTGGATAACCTGCATTCAAGCAGATAATGATGCTAATTTTGAAATATTTAAGAATCATTAACCACTTCGTATAGAATGACGTGTCTGAGACGCGCATCGAATTATTTAATTTTTAATATTTAATCTGCAGTTCAGTGAAAAGTATTAAATAATTTAAAATGAAAAAAGTAACTTGAAACGTATTATTATAAAGGTAATTAAAATAATAGTAAATATTCCAGTTAGGAAGCTATTAAATTCATCATTTAATTAGAAAGTTCAGTAAATTCGTATCTCAAGTGGTTAATCCTCTGTTTTGGTGAGCAGAAGATATGTTTTATTTTTAAAACGTTAGAGTGAGAAGCATTTATTAAACAAGTCTAATTGGACCTAAGCCCTGAATAGACATATGGATTTCGCATTTTTTTTTGGCAATGTGTTAATCGGCTGAAAAACCATTAAATAACTTTTTTCATCATTTAAAGCATTTTTGAAACTGAAAGTACACGCTTATCTAAACCTTTTTAGAATAGAACTATTTGGATGCAATTATAGTTGATAACTTAGAACATATTTACATATACGAGCTTTATATTTAAATTTTTTATATATATTTAACTAATGAATCCTTAACCATTTATTTCTGCAATTCATAATCCAATAAAAAACTATGAACTACAGTATAATTTCTTGTAATGAATTATGTCTTATCATTTAACATCAACTTTTTACTAAAAATTAGGACTAAAGATTTATGAGATTTTTAAATTCATCTAGTTTCCAAACATAATCTCATTTCTTTTAATGATACTGTTTGTGATAAAATAACAGTAACTAGGAAATCTAACAGAGAAACTGTCAGAAATTTTTATTCATTTTTATAATCATGCTAAACTAAAGTGAATCGAAGGAATATGGTGCAAAATATATGTCGTTTATTAGAGTGGCTGTGGATTTTCTATAATTAATCTGTAGTTACTTTATTTAAGAAAGAATGATGCTTCTTCCTCTATGTTTATAGAGATTTAAAAATTCTGATAAATATGTGATAAATACAATTGTCTATTTCGCTCTTCGTAAATACATTATGAAAGCTTTGTTTTCCCATTATAGCCCAATTTCGAAAGATAAAAGATATTGGTTACTTTCCTTAAAACTCATGATTGTGAAAGGAGAGAAAAACACTCTTGTTATTTAAAACCATTTTTGCTACTTATTTTTATTCTTCATAATTTTCAAAAATCTGTAAATATATGTTATATTAGGTTAATATCTAAAGAATGTTAATATTTTATATCAAGTTAATAATTTTAAATTTTACAACTTCTACCTTTTAAAAATTGCTGTGGATGATTCAATTTTATTAATCTTTAACTTAAAAAAATATTTGATGTAGTGAATATCTAACAATATTCATTTAACATTTTCAATAAGTTTTTATATTTTCCAGTTCAAATTTTTTTTACATTTAGTGCCAGTAATAAAATCAATTGAAAACGTCTTTACTTATCCATTGTTTTTCTTTGCAACTTTCATTAAAGTAACTTTAAGAGCAAAATTTCTGAAACAGTTCTTACGAGAGTGTATTGCATTTTCGAAGTACATTTTGTTTCCCACTTCATCTGACTATATTTTTTTCTAAACTATATTAGGAAATTTTGAAAGACTCGACTTTTTTGACTTTAAAACAAAAGAGCTTTAAGTTGTTCATCCAATTTTTTGAAAATTACTTATCTTGAAGTCTTTATCTTAAATTGAAGTTTCTGATTGAAAACATTAGTTATAAGGAAATATTTTGCTTACTGGCCTTTCAGCTTTCATAATTATATGTTATTCTAAATTTCTGACAAATGGCATTCTTTAAAATAGGTTCATTTTGCAATTTTTAATTTTATTCAACCTATAGTAGAAAAAATTTCTCACAATGCATTCTAAGTTTTAATTAAATAAAATATTATAATGAATCAATAAAAATAGAAAATATTAGAAATAACCTGTGATTTATAAAATTTTCAGACAGGTTTTTATTTAGTAGATATTCTGAAATAATCAGGTTTTTATGGATTGGAATATATTTAAGAGATTTTAAGAGTTTAAACATATATTTTAAACGCCTAATTATCAATAATTAATATACAGGCATTAAAATTAAATCATTTTTCCTGACTACCTTTAACCTATCCATTACATCATATTTTCAAAATCCGTCAAATGTCAATTCTATTTCAAGGCCTTGAATTCAATTGTTTAAAAATGAAAATTATTTTGAAGTTTATCCCATTTTCGGAAGGAGTGAAGAACCTGATTCTTGCTTCAAATCGCACAAAACTCTAAAAGTTTACGTGTGTCCCCCATCTAGTTTTATTCCAAGCAAAATTTACCAATAAAACTAATTTAAGAAACTTTCTAACTTAGTAGATAGCACTACTGATTACATTTAGTTACGGAAGAAGTAAGTTCCCGTTTAATTTGTCTGAAATGACACGAGATTCAAATAAATTATTGTACATTTCCAGAATATTGATTAGTTTGAAGGACTCTTTCGTGAACCTAACATCTGTGTGAAATGTAACATGTATTCTGTACAAATGGAATGAAAATATGTTTGAAAACAAGAATGTACTTAAGAATATCTGTTAAAATATACCAATTGAAATGTTGATAATCTTTTTAAGTTATGTTACAAAGTAACATTAGTTAATACATGACATAAATTGAAGGTCGAATAATTCTGTACATTATAATCGAAAAAAATAATTCATGAAAATGAAAAGAGTTCTTAATTATTAATGATAAAAATAGATTGTGGAAATTTATATCATGTACATAAGGCAGTAAACAGACGCAACCCAATATTTTTTTTACTCACAGTATTATTCATAAAATGAAAGAATGTAGATGGAATTATTCAATCATTGGCAATAATATTTGTAATGTAAAAACAATGATAAAGACTTATAATGGATAATTTATCTTCTTAAATGAAAATGCACGAATTCCTTTCAAACGAGTTATACACAAATAATTGATGCATTTGAAACCATATAAATTTGAGTAACTTTCTATATAATTAGAATTCACATTTTCCTTTTCGTAGACACTTTTATAATTAATCTTAAAAGTCTTTGTAGATTATGTCCTACAAATGGTGAATTAAATTATTTAAAAGTAAGAACCGTTTGAAATACGTTCATTTTCTTTCCTATTTGAATACTTGAGTTTCTATTATCTTTTCTATAATACTTTTATCACCACCTTTTTAGAATGCAAAAATTTGTTTGAAGGAATCATATTGCCAATTTAATCTTTGGATCTGTATAGCGAACAACAATCGAGCTCTATTATCTACAGTGTTCTGTAATTACTATATTACTAACACATATTTCCCTTCAGTAATCATCGGTGAAAACTCATTTGGTTAATCCTATTCAAATTGAAATTTATTTAATTTTTTTACACTCTGAAATATTACCCGAATTTAAGATGAGATTTACAAAACATCATTTGGCTAAACTTAAAAATTTGGAAAAGAAATAGCATCTAATTTCTCTAGAAGCAGCAAAACAACTTAAGTATCGCTTGTGTATTTACTGCAATTTTGATTTCTAAAAGAGAAATGGAAACGTTTTGGATTAATATAATTGGTTGTTGACATTGTACAGAAAAGTTGATATTTATTAGTGCTAAGTTGTGAAACCGTAGATATATTTTCTGTATGTTAGTTGATATAAAAGTTTGAAATACTGATATAAACAATATTAATATATTTTTAAATGGCATTGTGATTATTTAGCCGTCATGTACAAAGGAAAGGGAGGAAAATCCTGAATTTCAGGAAACATACAGAAAAATGAATAAATTAATGTAAAAAAATTCAGCGTACCTAAGAGAACAATTGAAAAAATGTATAAAAAAAAAGCAAAAAATTTCCATTGCTGGCGTGCGTTGTTCTCAGTAAGCAATTTTGACAATTAAGTGAAATAAAAAAAAGCTGGTTTCATATGCATAGTATTGGTATGTCGATGTCCTCCCATAGGCGTAGAGCGTCTTCCACATTATCTGGGCGTCCCAGTTTGGGCATGGTTGTTCATCTGTTCTTTCTGTGAGACTTGAATGTGCCCCCCCCCACCTGTAAAAAGGGGTCGTTCAAGCGAATGAGAGGCGTGAGTGGCTAAATTGTAGTCCTGGTCCTAGATGGGAAAACAAGAGACGTAAAAACTTCGGTTTAAATTCGCTGACATAGTCAAGTGGACTTGTCTATGACCAGTGCCATCAGAAACAACAACAAGTATTGATACGCCTCATTATAGACAACCGAGAAAAACAGAGAGAGAGAGAAAAAAAAACCCATGAGAAAATTAAAAGTTTGAGATAATCTAAAACAATGTTGGTAAACCAGTGGCACGCGTGCCAATAATAGCAATCGAAACAAAAAAATTGGTCACGCTCCGATCAAAACGATCTGCAATTTGGATGAAAATAAAAAAAGTACACTATGAAGTAGTACGAACAAACTCAAGTGATTAGTTGACGTGCGCATATTCCCATTCCCTGTCATTGTGTACTAAGAGTGGTTTAACATCTCTTGATAATGTAATGGTGTTAGTCACAAAAATAGTCAACTTCAAATCGTCTCAGGATTTTAATGAGCGAAAGTTTAAAACTTTGCTGGGTAAAGTCAAAACGGTGTATAATTGCTTAATGTTATACTAATGCTTACTGGTTGAGATGCGAGAACATACTTCAACGATTCGTCGATTGCGTGGAAGAAATTAGACTGTTTTAGCAAAATGACGAGTTGTTAGATGTTATGTGGATTTCAAAGTTGATGTTTTTTACAGATATGTGCCAACATTTCAACGAATTTAACTTAAAACCTCAAGGCACATATAAAACAATTATCGCCATGATGTATCAAATTCCCTCTTTTGACGGTAAACTGCATATTTTTCGAAACGATATAGATACAATATACTAAAATTAATTTCCAAACTTGTAAAAAGATATCAAAGATTTAGATGTACAGGAGAGACCAGACGAATAAAAAGTTACTGAACAATTTATTTAGGTAAATGATTCTTCAATCAAGGAATTTTTAACGAGATTTTTTTTCAGTTCAAAGAATTATTGGAAACACTCAAGTTAAGTATGTACCTTGGTGATATTTCATTTAATAAACTCAGTTTATCCCAATTCATTTGGTTGAAAATTGAAGAATTTGAAATGTAACTCATTGATTTCCAGTGTAGTTTTCAATATGGATTAAAAAATTTGTTGGAACAAGGAAAAAGATGGAATTGATTGAAATGGAAAGATTATTTAGCAACATAAGTAAAAATGCCAGCAACGAAATTTTGGAAACATGGAATTCGATTCGAGACATTTTACTATTTGAAGAAGTTTTATCATGCTGTTTTAACTAAACAGTCATCAACATTTGTCTGTGAGTCATTATTTTCAGAGATGAATAATATTAAAGGCTTGCTCAAAAACCGTTTGGCAGATGACTACAATTTAGCATGAATTGTCCTAGAAGTAACATATTACAATACTAGTATAGTTAATTCGTCTTCTAATCTGCAACAGCAGAAGTCACACTAATCTTACCTTAATGAGATTTACACTAACAACTAACTATAACGACTATACAATGCAAAATGTCTTTTTGCTTAGTGAATGAAGAGTTTTGAGTTGTTTATACTTATTATTTACCCCATTATCCCAAATCAAAATTATTTGGCTATATGACTGTACCTCATTAAACATTTCTTTAGAAATAAATGGCACGTTAATCCATACAGGTTCGCCACTCCTGATCTAGAATAAAATGTAAAGAAATGTTGTTTATAAAATGCTATGTTTTTAACTTGTTAATGTATTTAGATTTTATGCTTTATTTCTTACAAGTCACATTCATTCGACCTAATTGACTGAATGATAGGTTATGTCTATACTCTATCTCTCTCTCTCTGAATCTGTCTGTCTCTCTCTCTCTTTCTGTCTGTCTGTCTCTCTCTCTCTCTTTGTGTCTGTCTGTCTCTCTCTCTCTCTTTGTGTCTCTCTCTCTCTCTCTCTCTGCCTGCCTGCCTTCCTGCCTGTGTGTGAATTATATAAGTGAAAAAGAGATTATAGAGATAGATTGTTAGATTTTTCCTACGATAATACTGAAATGTAGATATACATGCATATATATTCAGAAAAGCTCTTCAGATTTGTCTTTCTATCTACACATAAACCTTTCATGCACCGATTTGAAGTGACATTAAAACGAAAAGGAAATTCGACTTTATTACCGTTTAAATGACATTTACACTTAGATAATTATCTGCTAGAAATAACAGAAAGGTTAGGTATATTTTTATATTTCTACCTTATTTCATAGAATGTTATTTTGCCAAAATCAATCCCATTAAATATTAATACTATTGGTCAGCTCATGAATCCGTGAAATTTTATACGTTTTTTTCATGACAGTAACTTTATTCATGTCAAGAGTTTTAAAGTCGTATTTTATTTATTTATTTCATTAGATAAATAAATATTTCGTGTACTTGGTTGCATCCGTTGCTGGTATTACACATTTTAGAAATGTTAAGTTTTGAATGCTCTCTAAACTAAATCTGCTTGTGTAATAATTATTCGCATTTTTTCTACATTTTCTTCAATTATTTAAAAATAAATGCAATCGGACAACACTTTCAAATTAAATGTCATTCCAAAATATAAAAGAAAATAAATTTGTTTGGATTAACTTACATACAAAACCAGTTAAAACTTGAAGGCGAACCAAACATTTTAATCAGACAGGTACTTTTACAAAATTAATTTACTTGCAAATCACAAAATTCTGTAAATATCAATTTTGATAAAGTGAATTAATTATATTTGATTTTTTTTATTAATTATTTTTCTCTTTTCAGGCATCAGTGATTTACTGGGAATATCATTAAGTTAAACTTTGCTTGACAATAAATTTTGTTTTGGATATTTAAAAATATATTCTTTGTTATGAGAAAATAAAAAATGGTAATTAAAAAGGAGGTCTTTCTTTTTAAATTATATTTCGTAAGGTTAAAGACAAACAAATTTCTAATTATATTCGTTTTATACTGTCAACTAATTGAACATTACGTTACTCCATTTACGTTTACCAGTGATGATAATCAGACTTAAAAAATTGATGACTAACACAAAAGAATGCGTTAAATTATGTAATTTTTTATTCGTGAAGTCTGCTTCCAAGTAAATCAGTTAAAGCTTAATTGATTATTTCATAAAATATTAATAAGTCAATATTGGCAAAAATATTTGAGATAATACACAGGTTTTGGGAGAAGTGCAGATTCTTCTTTATTTTATTGTCGAAATGTCGTCATAAAATTAATTAAGCATTGGGTAACATTTGAAGTGAAATTACTGACAAAAAACTCGCAACGCTATTGATTTTTTTTACAAATTTTACATTATTTTTAGTAGGAAAAGATTAGATAATACAAAATCAATTGATTTTAGTAAATAAATACAGCGCAAGCACTTCAAAATTTATTTTCTATTAGATTATAATTTTTCTCATAGCTTAAAAAATTAGGAGAAATGACGTGATAAAAGTATTTTAAAATTTCATTTTTTAGAAATATAATTTAATAGATTTCATTTTTATCTATAAAGTTTTATTTTAATTTTAAATATAATATATATATTTAAATATAAAATTAAAATAATTTTTTTAAATATTATAATATATTTTTAAATATTTTATTTTAATTTTTAAATAAATTCATTTTATTAAATATAAATCATTTTTTCAATATAATATTAAATATAATATAAACTTTTATATTAATTTCAATATAAGAAAGCTAAAAGGATTAGGGAATTAGTACAAATTATAGAAATTAATTATTCAGTTCATTTTCACAAAAATTATATAAAAGCTTTGATAGAGATAAATATATCATTTTCACATCTTTAATATCTTTCAAATTGTTATTCCCTTAAATGTTTCAAATTAAATCTGTGAAAATTTTGGGATCAAAAGAAAAAAAAAAGTTTGAGATATTCAGAAACATTACCTACGTTTTTTTATTTGCTTTGAAAAATCCTGTGTAAAATCGAAATGTATATCATTTAATTCACTTTAATCAAATACGTGCGTTCCCCTCCTAACAATTCATACACAACCAAATTAAAAAATGAAATACAGTCAAATCCGGTTAATTGGACCACCGGGCAATCGGACCAGCCGCTTATTCGGACCGAATCTTAAAGAACCGAAACAAATCCTATGTACATAAGCCTAATATTATTCGCTTATTTGAACCATAATTCCGTTTAAACTGACCAAAAAAGGTGGCAGGGAAGATGAAAAAGAAGCCACAAGTCGCATGTATACAGCAGGAAGTCCGAAAGGGAAAAGAAGCAGTGGGAGGTGAGCAAGCTCTTTGTTTCTTAGAACGGGCAGCTCTGTAGCCGCTAGTGAGGAGTCACTGCTTCTCCGCTTTTCTGGGAAATGAAATACCGCGTAAACCAGTTTTTTCGTAACACTTTAGTCAGTGAGCTGTGCTTGTCTTGTCTCCCCTGCCGAAATGCCACTGCGGGACTTGACGTTAGCTGAAAAAATTGATTTTCTGGATCAGATCAAGCAACAACCACCAAAGACTAGTCAGCGTCGGTTGGTGGAAATTACCGGCTTGGCAAAGACTACATTTTTGCGCTTGATAAAACAAGAGAATGAGCTGCGAGAAGAATGGGCACAGTGTGAAGGACGAAAAGGAACTTCTCAAAAACGGAAGCGTGAAGGCAAGGATCCTGACGTCGAAGAGGCCCTTAATGAATGGTTTGCCATTGTTACTGGACAAGCTGTGAGAGTAAGGTGCTGAAGAATGGGAATCAACAAATCTACCCGAGCTTCTTGAGAAATTTCCAGCAGATGACATCTACAATGCCGATGAAACCGGGCTGTATTATCGTGCCACACCGGACGGCTCTTTAAGTTACAAACATGTTGCACTCTCTGGCTCCAAAAAAGCGATGGAACCTCCCAGGACCACTGTCTTGTGCTGCTCAACCATGTCAGGATCGGACAAGAGGAAGTTGTTGATTATAGGAAAAAGCGCCAAGCCTCGCTGCTTTAAGGAACTTAAAATGGGCAGTTTACCAGTTATGTATCGTGCGAACAGAAATGCATGGATGACCTCTGAACTTTTTAAAGAATGGCTGAAGGATTGGGACAGAGAATTACAACGCCAGTCGAGAAAAGTGTTACTCCTTCTCGACAATTGTTTATTTTTTTGCAATTTAGATTGATATAGATTGCTTGAAGAACATCCACCTGGAATTTCTACCTTCCAGGACAACATAAAAAATAAAAGCATCATAAAAAATTTGAGGTCCTTTTATCGTAAAAGGTTGGTTAATTACGTCCTTGAAGCAATTGAAGAAAGTTTGCTGACCTCATCATCAACAGCCAGAGAAGTCAGTGCAAAGGTTAACATCTTACAAGCAGTTATATTTTTGGCCGACAGCTGACGAAATATAAGCAGTGAGACAATTCAGAACTGTTTTTCTCACTGTGGCTTTAAGCATTTGGTCTTGGAGGTGGATGTGGACATGCTGATTGAAAGTGAAAATGGTGAGGGAAATGTGGAACTTCAACAGGTCGAAAATTACGAAGAATTTCTATCCATCGACAACTAGCTTCAATGCTACGATGAAAATGAAGATTACGACGCTGAAATTATTGCTCGAATTGCAGCAAAACACACTACAGCATCGGAAGACCAGAAAAGTGATGATGACGCCTCTAATGAGTTGGTGTAAGTGACAACACAGGATGCCAATAAATGCATTGAAACTTTGCCTTGCTATTTCATGCAGGAGGGAAATGAAGGCAGTCCCACTACTGTGTTAGATGTTTGTAATGATTTTGTTCAAGTGCAGTCCGTCAACAGAATGCGTCAGATCACACTGGATAAGCTCTTCAAACGTTGAATGGAATTTGATAAGAACTTTTTTACTGCGCTTCGTATGCTGCGTATCATGCAGATCATTTCTAAGAATTTGTTTATAAATTTATTTTTCAATGAATAAAGTTCATAAGCAACAGTAGTTCTTGTTTGTATGTTCGCCATACGCGTGTGCCGCACAATAAAGGTCATAATGACATTTTAATATGTTACGTATAGCACGTCTCTTGTAACATAGGGCATGTTCGTGTAATCGGACCAGCTGGTTATTAAGACCAAAATGATCGCGTCCCAATGTGGTCCGTTTCACCCGAATCGACTGTATTGATTTCTCATTGAGACATACACTGAAGTGACAAAAGTCATGGGATGACTGTTAATATCATGTGGGTCCTCCTTTTGCCCGGCGAAGTGCACCAACTCGACGTGTCATGGAGTCCACAAGTCGTTGGAAGTCCTCTTCAGGAATATTGAGCCATGCTGTCTGTATAGACGTCCATAACTATGAAAGTGTGTATGGTGCAGGAGTTTGGGCACGAACGGACCTTTCGATGATGTACCATAAATGCTCGATGGGATTCATATCGGGCGATCTAGGTGGCCAGATCATGCGCTGGAATTGTCCGGAATGTTCTTCAAACCAATCGCGAACAGTTCTGGCCCGGTGACATGGCGCATTGTCATCCATAAAAATCCCATCGTTGTGTGGGTACGTGAAGTTCATGAATGGCTGGAAGTAATCTGCAAGCAGCTGAACATAACCATTTCCAGCCAATGATCGGTTCAGTTGCACCAGAGGACCGAGTCCATGCCATGTAAAACACAGCCCACACCATTATGCAGCCACCACCAGCTTGAACAGTGCCTTGCTGACAGTTTGGGTCCATGGTTTCGTGGGGTCTCTGCCACACTCGAACTCTACCATCAGCTCGTAACAACTGAAATCGTGACTCATCTGACCACACCACGGTTTTCCACTGGTCTAGGGACCAGTCGATGTGCTCACGAGCCCAGGAGAGTCGCTGCTGGCGATGTCGTGCTGTCAGTAAAGGCACTCGAGTCGGTCTTCTGCTGTCATAGCCCAAGGAAGACAAACTTCGCCGCACAGTCCTATCGGACACGTCCCTCGTCCGTCCCACATTGATTCCTGCAGTTATTTGACGAAGTGTTGCGTGCCTATTAACATCGACCATTCTACACAGACGTCGGCGGTCTCGGTCGTTAAGTGCAGGTGGTCGCCCACTGCGCTGTCCATGATAGGATGGGATGCCTGAAATTTCGTACTCTCGACACACTCTTGATACTGCGAATCTCGGAATGTTGAATTCACTAACGATATCCGCAATGGAATGACCCATGCGTCCAGCTCCAACTAACATTCCACGTTCAAAGTCTTAATTCTCGTCGTGCCGCCATAAATCACGAAAAACCTGTTCACATGAATAACTTGAACACAAATGAAAGCTCTGGAAAACGAACTGCGCATTTATACTTTTTCGCTGCTATACTACTGCCATCTGTATATTTGCATCTTGCTATCCCATGACTTTTGTTACTCCAGTGTGTTTCGTAGTGAATTAGAATAAAATATTCTTTCTGGTTTATATTTGTAATTGAAATATACTTTAAAAGCAATGTATAGTATTTGGGATTTTGATATAATCAACTGAAAAAACATTAAATTCGAACCGCAAAAAACTTTTTATTTTGTGGTTTTATTTTTTGTTCATATGCTGCTTTATTTAATTTCCATCATTCTGCTTAAATTAATTTCACCATTCCCAGAAAAGAAAAAAATAAAGTCAAATAAAGTAGCTATTAATGAATTGTTATTTCTGAAACGAAATTAAGAAATTTTTTGAACTCAATTTCCTAATTTCCTATAAAAAGAGAAATGCAAATCTCATTACAATTTATATATTTTCAGTTAAATTCTGCAGTGTAATTTATATATATCAGGTCAACTGAATTGGTAAACATAATTATTTTATATTTATCTGCTTTCTAATCTCTGTACTGTAATTAACAAATGAAGTTCATTATTTTCTGAGATAATTTGAAAGAATTATTTCTTTTTATAAAATATTCACATCTTTTTAGCTTTGTTAGGAGTAGATAATACCTAATAACGATTTTTCGACAGAAATCAATTATATTACATAACAGCATGCAGAATGCACAAAAAAATAAAATGAATAAAAAATTGCTGAATTCATTATGAACATAACCTATTTTTTAACATTTCTAAGTCTTCACATTGGCAAGGCAACCTTCTAGGTATGAAATATTCATTTGAAGTTGTTCAAAAGTAGTTGTACATATTTCAATACTGTTTTGCTTTTTTAATAGAAAATTAATAATGAAAATATTGCAGTAAATAATATAAAAATGCTACAAAAATATAAAATATATAAAAAGAATACTAAATATATAAAAATGCTACGGGAAATTTATATTTATTAATTATTTAAGAAAATAAAGCATTAATTTTAGTTATTTCTAATTTTATTCCTTATTAAATGTAGTTGCTTCAATAACGCTTTAAATTAACAGAAAAATATATTATAAATCCTATATTGACATTAATTTCATTAATTTAACATATTAAAAATCTTATTAATCAATAATTTTGCAGCATTTAAGGAAGACTTAAATTTAAAAAACACGAAATTCGGAATTAAAATGTCTTTCCTTCATAAAAGAAAGCTGGTTTCGAATACAATTTTTACTTATACAAATTAACCCATTTGTTTTTGGATGAACTTAAAGCGTAAAGTGAAGAGAAATTTAGCTTGACATTTAATTAGGGTTGGTACTTTCTTCATAATTCATTAAAGAATTTATAGAGTTATTTCTATTCCGAAACTACCGTCGAATTAATTTTATACATACGTTTCATGAATTAATTTGTTTGAAGTTTTGACGTATTTTATGATTAAAATATGGTGTGAAAGACTTTCATTGAAAAAAACTTAATTTTATTTCTTTTATGTTCTCTTTTCTTTTTAAGTTCTTTTAAAGTATTGATTGTCGGCATCCTGGCATAGGGGTAGTGGGTATTTCCCATGATCTGGGTGTCCTGTGTTTGAGTTTCGGTTCGGGCATGCTTTTTCTTCCTCTGTTTTATCTGCGAGATGCGTGAATGTGCCCTCCTTTAAAAAGGGGTTGTGAAAGCAAAGTGAATGAGTGGCAAAGTCCTACTCTTTATCCTAGTTGGCTCTACTAAAACTAGAGACGCAACAAGAGGCTTAAATCACCGTTTTCGAAACAGTGGGTTTGTCTAATGGCAAGTGCCATAAGAAACAACAACAAAAAATTGATTAGATAGGTTCACTCAATAAACATAAGGGAACATCCTTATAAAAATATGTAATATAGGAAGGTTGTTAAAGGCATGATACAAATTTAAACGTATTTTCAATGAAATAATAATTAATAGTTTACTTAATTGCTTAATGAGACCGTAATTTCTTAATTGGTTAAATACTGTCAGTTTTTATTTTTAATTAAATAAATTTTAGCATCTGCTTCTAATCAGATACATTTGGGGTTTAATTATTTGCATGATTTTAAAACTCAATTCATAAAGGAGTTAAAATTTATTTCAGAACCCTTTTACCATTATTTGCATGTTTAAAATGAATAAAAAATTTAATTAAACTGCAAATGCATATGAAAATAAAAGATACATATTTTTATATATAAATTTTAATTTGTTGATGATATATTTCAGTTAGGGAACAAAAAACAGTTCATTTCAATATGATAGGGTTAAAGCAAGTATTTTTATATGTTAGAATATGACAGTATTTATAGAAGTATTAACAAAAATTACGGTGAAAATGAATGAAAAGCAACAAAAATAAACCCAAACTGGAGATAAAAACGGAATTGATACTTGATTATGAATATCAATTAATTGTATTCACTGTGAACCGTGCTTCATGATCATGATATCAATAAATCAATAGTTTTCAAAAACTGATATAAAAGTCGATATATCAATATATATCAATTTTCTTTCTCAATCAGAAATCGGCATACTAATTCTCATACCTCTATCCAACACTTTTCAGGACACTGATGCCAGTTTATGTCGAGAAAGGCTTAGAATTTTCTAAATATCTTAGAGTATTATGAATCTCTTTTAGAGTCAGTCAATAGTTTTTGGGAATGAATGAGGGTGATTTTTCATGTAAAGATTCACACAATGTATCGAACATGCTATTAAGTTATAAATCTGATCAGCCAAATCGAAATACGGCATCAAGTACGCGGAGCACTTACTAGAATTGGAAATCAGAATTTTATATTACAGATTGAACAGGGGATTCGTATTAATAAAGATTTTTAAATATATTCTAATAAAGGAGATTCTTGGTTGGTCCTCATCCAATCATTTTGTATCAATATATGTGAAATTATTCATTTTAATTTAGTTAATATTGAAAATTTAGTTAGCGAATATGTTTAAAAAATATGTATGTAAAGAATCAGCTTAAACTAAAATTTTTCGTTGAGGATCGAATTACAACAGCATTCTGGTCACTTACAAGACATTGCTAACGAACTATATAACTATTCAAAGATTCAAGTTATGTGAGATTCTGAAAAACACTTACGTCGTTTAGTTTCTCTCAAGAAATAATATAAATTGAGTATTTTTTAATGCAGATATCTTTCAGTATTCGGCGGCAATAATCATATAAGCCGCTCTGTATGCCTGGATTTCAAATTATGAAAGAAAAAATATGTTATACCTAGCAAATGCGAAATCAAAAGTAATTTATAGTAAATAGCCATATTTCCTCGATTATCCTAAGACTTTATTTTAAATGTAAAAATGCTTTGCAAGAAGATTGCCCTATTTTCTGTCTGCACCGCATGATTTATTTGAAAACTCTGCATATTATAAGGGAAAAACATAAATAAATATTTAAAGTTTAAAAGAAACATATCTTGACACATATACACGCTATTATGAAAAAGTATGAAGAATTTTTTACAATTAACCAAACTAATGACGGAAGTTGCTGTCATTATCATTTTTCATTCTGAGTACTTTGACACAATCTGTTCGGGAAAATAAGCAAACTCTTCAGGAAGTTTAAGTACAGTCAGTTTAAAATTTTTGGGAAATTTCAAAAAAATTTGTAAATCCGAAAGTATTGACGTAACGTTTGACCACATAATATATGCCACCAATCGTATAAACATATTGAAATATTTTACAAATATATTAAATTAATTTTTATATGACATAATATATGGATATTATAACAACGCAATACATTATTCATTGTTTAACATATGATTAGGAATTTGCGTGGTCTACTTATAATTTTTCTACCTATATTTTGTTGATTTCTAGTTTTTCTGTAAGCGGCTCTTTATATAATTTAAATAGCTACCTTTTTGAAATTATTAGTTTTTTTAAAATTTGAAAGCAATAAGAATGAAATAAACAATTTCTTAACGTTTTTTACATATGTAATTCATAGAAAAAAAAATTCGTTGGAAATTTAAGCCATGTTGCTATTTTTTTTTATTCAAATAAGAAAGTTCAAATTATTGGAATGAGATTTATAATTTGAAAGTCTGAAATAGTTCATAAAACTTTTCTAAGAATAACTTTCTTTACAATAATGTGAAATTTAAATTAATACATACATATCAAATTTAAATAAAACATAAAATCCTATTTAAATACTCAAACTTCTTCGCTTATAGTTCATAAATAATAAAGCTGAAATTTTAGTAAAATCTAATGGTACGATTTTTTAAAGCAAATTTTACTTTCGAAATGGGAAGAAGGTAATTTTTTTCTGCTCGTTGAAGTGAAGTTTTAAAAATCAGTTCTGAATCTTGAATACTACAATCATCAGCAATAAAACAAAAGAATAAAATGAGAAATTTTTTGCAATGTTGTCGAGTACATTTTAAACACGTTATATCATTCAAAATCCAAAAAAAGAAATTAAAGAAAAGATGATACGAGTTAATTATAGAATTGATCATCTTCCATGAATCAAATATAACATCTTTTTTTATAATATCTTCTCTTATTTTTACTTGACAGATCATGATGTAATTAATTCATGATCTGTTAAGAAAAATATTAAAAAATTAAAATCATATTTCTTCGTCACTGAATTGCTTCCCATCAACTATTTTAATTTAAAAAAGGCAAAAGACTTCCCTTCATCCAACTTATTATTTGGAGTCTCGCTTTTATAAGAAACAGGAAAAGAAAATTCATATAAATATTTTGTGGTAATTTAGACTATAATTTTTCGTCTAAAATTCAAAATATTCGTTTTTTTGTTTGTTTGTTTTTTTCGCGTTCGCATAGAATGCAAAGAAAGAAAATTATTTTCATTAATTCCATATTTTTCTTATAATATTCAAATATTTGTTTCTTAAAATAGCTATTAAATTAAAAAGTATTTTTCAACTTATGTGTGCATATTAATGGTAGTCTTATGTGGTTATAATTACGATAGTAATAGTAGTGTTAGTTATTATTCAGAAAAAAATAGATGTAAGGCTATTTAAGCTTATTAGTCCAAACATAAAATTACTTTAATTCAATAAATTTTCACACTCGCACAAGACAATACACTTTCTCTTTATACGTATATCTATTTGGTTTAAATATTATTAAATTTAAAGCGCCCGTCTAATTAAATTATAAAAGAAATGACATGAGATTGTTTACATGTTGAAAGCTTTATTAAGGCGTGTTCAATGGTAACGCGCTGAAAACCTTGAGGGATTCCCGCAACATGGAATGTAATGTTGACTTAACTCAATCAAAGTCCTAATTCCCTAAATTCGGCCTTTTATGAATCCTGACAGTCAGAAATCACAAAGATTTGAATTAAGTGAATGAGGTTAATCTTTGCATATTTTACGATTCTATACAAAGTTAGCACGAAACAGTGCTTTGATTTGGTGCCTAAATTTGTGAATTGCTCCATTTTGAGTGAAGACAGTGGTTTGCAAACATTGTCGTTCCTGTGAATCATAAATGACTTGTTGCTGAAGGAATTTTTTATACTGTGCCACTCAGGACAGAGCTCATTTTAGGATCTTCAGGAGTTAGAAAGCTGGAGGAGGATAGTATCAGCGTCATGCAGTCACGTATTCAGAATGCAGTGGATGTTGGCTTAATCTAAAGGAAAGTTCTTCTCATCTCACCATAGAATTTGCCAAAGCTACCTTCCATCAACCTTCATTCTCACCAAAAGTTGGGAAGCAAATTCATAGCTCAGTTGGTGGTCTTGAGGTTTTCAACATTTGCAATACATGGATCTTATACAGATACCATTTTTAAATGAGTCCTAAAGTTTTTCGTCCTGTCTACCACTGAATCGCCTACTCACTGAAAATAGATCAAGCATTTGTTATGGGGGTCTTTCACCCATAACAGTAGTGATTTCCATGACAGATACATTCACAACCGATTACTACTCTCTTATTTGGGCTGCAAGTAAGAAAGTGGGCTTTATAGAGAAAATTTACCCAGGTCTCTTTATAAAGAGTTTAGAGAATTTACCCAGGT